>JBBMJY010000022.1:24974497-25005765 GCA_037833715.1 Toxotes lorentzi
ATTTCCCCACTGAGGGACTAATAAAGGATTTCTTATTCTTATTCTTATTCTTATTCTTATTCTTATTCTTATTCTTATTCTTAACAGTGACGCCTCTGGGAAGCAGACAGTTAGTAGCTGGAAGAGTCCTGTGTTCTCCAGGCTTATTCTTATTCACCTCTGAGCTGGACTGGGGCTTTTTGTACTGGAGCTCCAGGCAACAGTGAGAACAGAAACTCCAACCAGCATTTAAAAAAAACAGTCCTAATCACTGATATGCACTGAAATGGCTTCATGCATCCAGGGACATCTCAGTGTTACCTGCTTTCACTCATTTCTATCATCTCTCAGAGTGGACTGTCAAGAGTCTCCACAACACCTTAAAATGAGCCTTTTCACAGTGTTTTATACTTTATTTAACTGATTGTATTTTTTGTGCACAAGAAATGATAGTTGAGATAGTACATGTAGTACAGTGATCTTAGAAGGTGGTATTGTTACACAGTGCATGCTTAATGTCTTTCTCTGGATGAGTTTCCTTGTATGTAATGTCTGATGGAGCCTTTGCATTAATCAGACCAGTGTTGAAAGTGATACAGAAACATTACAGAGTTGTACCTCATGAGATTGCCCGTGTGATTTTTACATGAAAGTGACCAACCATGCCTCCACATTGTCTTAAAGACGTGCACATCTGAAAGGGCTTTCAAGTGTCACAATAGCATCATGTCATCACAGCACTTTCCTAAACTGTTTCTGTGTGTTTATACCTGCAGAATGATGAAACGTAAATGAATTAAAACCAAATCTAATTGAAAGCCTTTAAAAATGTTTTGTATCAAGGGTAGCATTCATAGCAGAGCTGTTTTGGATTGCTTTGCGTTGGAGCGAGGTAGGAATCTGGTTGTATATTTGTCATCTGTTGGCCATGCGTGGGGCAGGGCTCTGTAGGTAGTCCATCCATCTCTCCACCACCATCTCTCCACCACCTATGCCCAGGCTGGCCCCCAGAAGATTAAGGCCACTGACTTTTGTGATCCTCTGACTTTTCCTCCAGCATCACCAGCATTTACTGGTGAATGACCTTTATTGCGCCAAGAAAACATTCCCCACACCATCACACCACCACCACCACCATAACCAACCTGGACTGTTGACACAAGGCAGATTGGTTCCATGCATTCATGCTGTTGACTCCAAACTCTACCATCTGCAGCCTCAGCAGAAATCCAGATCCATCAGACCAGGCTACGTTTTTCCAGTCTTCATTTGCCCAGTGTTGGTGAGTCTGTGTCCACTGCAGCCTCAGATCTCTGTTTTTGTCTGACAGGACTGGAACCTGATGTGGTCTCTGCTGTTGTAGTCCATCCTCCTCATGGTTGGACGTGTTGTTCATTCATTTATCTGAGTTACTGTAGTCCGTCTGTAAGCTCCAACCAGTCTGACCTCTCTCATCAACAAGGTGTCTTTTGTTTTTAACACCATTGTGACTAATTAAAGCATGAAGATGTGTCGGACATGCATGTGCACTGAGTGAGTAAAGAAGTGGTACACACACCGACCATACAACCGTGACCACGATCACCCTTCACAGAGCGTGTGTGGCGTTGCCCCTGGTGACGCGTCTCCATCCAGTTGAGCCCCTCCCATGTTTCTCGTTCTCCACCTGTGATTGGCTATTAGGAGTAACCCTTTGCCTCTGACTGGCTAGGCTGGCTGTCAGTCAGGTAGCTGGGTATATTTAGCTGATTGCATTATCGGATCAGATTTAACCTGCAGTGCAACAATATAGAGTTAAGTACTCTTTTTTATGCTATTTTCAGGGAAACATTAGTTGCAGTGTAGTTAGATAACTAGTTAACCAAACATCAGCAGCAGCTTTGTTATTTCACTGGATCCTGGGTTTTCTGTGAGGAACGTAAACAGACGATTTCTGAAATGTCTTCAGACGAAGACAGGGCCAAGGAAATTTTAAAGGGCTTCAAACTGTATCCTTTTCGCTGTTTGTTTGGTGATGTCCCGCGAAGGTTAGACACATAGCAATAGGCTAAATGGCCTGTTTCATACTAGATAACGGCATCTAACATTAGCAAGATGGTAGTAACGTCTTACGACTGTTGCTGTTGTTGTACTGTAAGGTTAGCTGCTGTGGCTAACCTGTTAGTTTCCCCCTCTCATTGAAAACATAGGCTTCACAGCTGATATTTGTCTTTATTTGATGCGATAAAATGAAAATGTTCCCATGGTTACGAAGCTAGCTAGTTTACATCGGACTGACGGCCTGTTAGCTGAAACAAGTGGCCCTGGCCTGTGGCTAACCTGCCCGGCTAACGGCTCAGTGTGGCAGCTGTAACGGTGAATATCCTATTTGGTAACAGTGACATGCGATGGAGATAAGGTTGAGACTGAGGCTGTCAGATACCGGTTGTTCCCTCAGTGTTAGTAACAGAAGTGTTACTTGTGTTAAGTAAAGCTGGTTTTCGGGTTCATGGTTCATGTGCGTTTTAGAAGTTGTCAAACGCACGTGCGTCCCTTTCATGTTTGGAAGTGATGCCTTAAAAACAAACAGTAATTCCAGTGTATGTTTAAAGTCACCATCCACTATTTTATTGTAGTGTTTTAAGATTTTTTGTTATTCTGTTATTGCTATCAGAGTTCTACTGTTGTTGTGTTGTGATCCAGTTTTCAGAATATAAATATTCACTTTTTAAATAAGAGAAATGACTTTGGAAAGCAGTGAATGTCATTTCTGTCTATTAGAACTGAACTAGGGTTTATTTTCTAGGGTTCATACTCTCCTGCACATCCACAATAGGCACTTTTAATGTTCTATGTTGTTGTGGTATTTACCTATATTAGATACACAGAGGAGATACTGATAGAAAGCGTGGGAAGACAGGGATAATGTATGTATGTAAGTATGGCATTTAACAAAGGTCCCTGTGATGCTGCGTTTTTTATGTAGACCACTGGGTCACAGAATACCCTGGCACTTATATCTCCAGTGTTGTTAGTTAGCTGATATTCTCACCTCTCACTTCTTTGTTCATGCTGTAACACTTGTTCTCATTACACTTTGATGATTCTGGCTGTTTGCTTATAGTTTGACTTACACTGCTTAGTGTAAGGTCATCTACAAAACACTTCAGTTGTTTATTCATTTAAGCCTTGTTGAACATATTAATTCTCTCAAGATAAGTTAAAAGTTTCTCTGTTTCCTTAGTGCAAATGGAAGCACACGGAGGAAATGTTATTTTCTGTTTTAAACTGTTAAGTATATGTAGCTAAATACACTAAAGCTTTCTTGATATTGGAACCTCGATCTGGGTTTTGTTTCCCCAGATAACCTAAGGATTACGTTGATCATAGTCCCATTGTATAGTGATGGTCTGAGAACAACTTGTTAAGATGCTTTTGGGAAACAGGACCCTGGTGGGCCTGGTGGAACAGTGGCTTCTTAACCCTTCTTGTCAGTAGACACCATGGTACTCCATGCTAAGTCTAATGATGACACTGCAGAATGACTTGATGTGTATGATAGAGTAGACCAGTTGTTTTGTCGGACAAATCCAATCAAGCTGGGCCTTGCCTCTCTGCAAAATTATAGAAATTAGTTGCAGCCCAGAAAATAAGCAGCTGACATTTACTGCCAAGCTTCCTAAAATGACATCAATTTATAGAACAACAAATCCTGTCAGTGGTGAATATTCTACACTGTGAGAGTTCTCTGCAGGAACCCTACCTGTTAGTGAATCAGTGGCCTGCAGATCCAAAGGTCCTCACTTTGGCTGTGACACACACAACCAATGATTTGGATCCATTGGTCCACAAGGTTTTGCATGACATGCATTTCATCATCTGTCCATGTTCAACATTTATGAAATTGCAGACCACATGGGTGTAAGCATACATCAAGTGTGGACAGTGTCCATGTCTGTATTAGAGTATATCCGGCCCTTTAAGCTGATCCACCTGAGCTGAACCGGAAGGCAATAGGCTGATCTATTGATAGTCTTAAACCTTCATCACACCTCAACATAATATAATTTTGCATCAGTTAAGCTTTGAGGTCACCTCAGCCTCGTTATGATCCACACACCTTCAGACAGACACTCACATTAACTTTAAGCCTTACTGGAAAATATAACCCCAAAGAGTTCCAAGAGTTTGGAGCTGGCTCATCAATAGCATTTTTTTTTGTCATAGTGGTCTGCTAAAAGTTATTTCCTTGTGCATTAGAAGTTTCCACCCACTGTGTTCCACATTTTCAATTCCCCTTTACCACCTTAAGTCACACATTTTTCAGTTGCCATTAATCTGGCAATTTTGTGTTTTTAGTCCTTGTAGAATATGTAAATGAATAAATAAATAAATATGTATATGAAAGCAAACATGAGCTTTGTATCTCTAATGCAATAGTATGGTGGAGCCAACATGGCAAGTTGATGCTTTCCATATTGCTGCCTGGACTTCATGTGACCATGTAGGACTGAATTATCCTCAGTAACACCCTCTAGAATAAGCAGCAGAGCAGAATGCAGCACGGTGCTCTTACTACAGCAGGTCCAGTGCTTTCCAGCCAGTGAAAACCTGACCATACAGCCTTTGTTAGTTTAGTTATTCAACTATGTATGAAATGTGCCCCCCTTACTTACTCCAGCATGTACAAAAGCTGAAGGTATGAGTGTTTGTGTATGTTTCTTGGTAAGGGCAGGCATCTTGCTGTAGTGTGGTAATGCCTAAATCCATGATGTAGTGGAACAGGGATTTACTACCTTCTGTCCTTACAGCTTTATTAAAGCCAGCACAGAGGCTAAACAGCATATCATTTTCTTTTCTTCTTTTATAGTCTGAGTTTATTGTCATTCTGAGATAGTTGGGAAAAAAAGTACCTCGGTTTAATTTTTTTTTTTTTAAAGAGAGAGGTGTGCACATCCAAACATCTTCAAAATAAGAAATATCACTAAAAATAACTGAACCTGCACACTCTGCTTTTGCTCCCATGAATTGTTTTCATTCATTGCTGCAAGAGTAAAAAAAGTATGAACCGGTATTTTAGGCCTTCAGTTTCTAGAAAGCTTTCCGTCATTAGCGTACAGCTTGTTATTTAAGATGACCATTTGTCATTATTGTTTCTTATTGAGAGTGACAGTGGAGAGGGAAGCAGCAGAACTCACAAAGCAGCAGTTGAACCACAGAGTCAGACCTTTCACTTTCCCCTGGGGCTTTTTCCAAGAAGCACGTTCACTAAGTTACCTATAAAACTCTGCTGTGTAAAACCTGAAAATGGACTCAAATGGACTCCAAGTGAAAACACCAAACATTTCATATATTTGTGAATCGAACAGTGTGGTGAGTTCCATTTGTAATTTTTTTCCATTTGACAGACTAATTAATTGGAAGTAATAGTCAGAGTAATTGATAACAAAGGTGTGAAACAGTCAGTACATTGTCGTCACAGCCCAACATGAGGTACAGTTTAGTAATAATGACCTATCAGAGTGCTGTGAATGCCAGGTACAGCTCTGTGCAGGTGATGGTGAGATGAGAGCCGGTGGAAATGTGTGTGTTGGTGATTAGACTGCTCTGTGCTCATCTTCTCCCCTGACTGTCTGCAGTGTGGCATGGTTGGGCTCAGTTTGCTTTTTAGTTAAATGCTTTCTTTATGTCTCATGCAAAAGGCAAATTTCATCACAAAACTGTAAATATAGCTACATACTACAAATATTACTATAATGTTATAAATAATAATAATAATAGTGAAGCTTTGGAAGCCACAGGCATTGCCTGGAGGTGGATGGATGATCAGATTATATTACACTGTTTACATATGTTTGTGGACCAAGTCTTGCTGAGCTGTTGAAGTATTAATTGACAGAAATGAAAGCTGGTGTCTGTTCAGCAGAAGTGTGTTAGAGCTGTTGTTGTGTTGGGGTTAGGAAGCCGCCTGTACTTTGAGCCATTAGTGCGTCTTTAAAAATAAATGCAGACTAAACAGTGACAGCAGCTTTTCACTGGGGGCTCATTAACGTGTGTGTTCTGACAGATTTGTGCAGGCACCCTGGTGGTTTGCTCACAAACACACACACACACACACAGCCTGCAGCTGGGCCTGGGGAGGCTGTGGTACAACCTCATTTGATGTTGCTGGAGCTTGAATCACCTGCTGTGTAAGATTTTCTTTTGTGTAGTTTGAGAGGAAAGTGATTTGGAGGAGAATAAAGGAAGGAATTCAGATGTGAACAGTACATGTGGGTGGAAGAGTTACCCACTTCTTTTGCTGGTGTTACTGTTAGGGCCACTGTCAGAAAGGACATCCAGCTAAAATGTTTGTTGTTTCGTTACAGTGACACGTTTAGAGACTACAGTACCCAACCTGGTGAAAGAGCATCAATGAGAAGGACATTGCAGTCTGGCCTGGATTATTCTGGAAGGTGTGGAGGATGATCAGTTAGATGTAGGAGATTGGATTTAGTAAGACTTGAGAGGATTAGAGAAACCATTCAACTCAGCACACTTTACTAAAAAGCCAGAGGAAGAGATGGGGGATGGTGCATGTGGTGGAGCTCTGCTTTTAGCGGGATCTGACCTCTGTAGGTCTCTGAAGGCCAGTACAGCTCTAACAGACAAGGAGTGAAGCTCCCAGTAGGTGATATCAGATGAGTATTAAATAATGATACAATATAATCATTTACATATTGATCATTGAATTACAACCAGCAGCAATCCAACTTTAATGACTCCATAAATTTCTGCTATAAGAAGAAACTGATAGATGAAAACACTGGTGTGGAGATAACTGAGACAGTGATTTAAAATAGTCATAACATCAACAGGATAATGGAACTGGAAGAAGATCCAGTGAAGTTGAGTATTTCTGAGGCTTTTGTTGACTGAGATTCTGTGTCATGATCCTGATTCACACTGGCACTTGCACAAACTTTCCCTCTACAACTTCCTGACCAGCTGGGTTTATGACTGTCCAGCTCAGTAGTATGAACGTACCCACCTGAAAAACTGATGTGCACAAGACATTTTGTCCTTTCATTGTGTCGATTATTTATCTATATGCAACTCTTTTCTCCTCACTCACGTAAGAGTTTGAATGCTGACGTGTAAAGTCCGAGGCCTGGAGCTCTAGAGGCTGTGTGTTTTGAGAGGGTTGATGGCTGTGTTGGGGTGGGATGAAGGGTTTCACAGATGGTGTGGAGTCGAGTGTGTGTGACACTAAGTAGTATCTGAGTGTGACAGGATGCTGAGTGGATGGTCTTATAGAACAGAGGGCTGTAGGACAATGAGTCTTCACTGGTGTCCATCAGTCTGATATCCAAAGATAAAATTAGCCTTTCTCAGCTTTAGGTGTTATCGGTGTGCTCTGCTGTCTCCCACACTGTCTTCAGTCTACCACCAGCAGTCATCATATCAACATAAAGTCAGACACTTTCAGGTGTTACACGTGCTTTAATGAATTCATGTGGTTGCTACAAACAGTTCCTCTGTAGAACTGTATTTATTTAAATGAAACAAAGCAGCAGCACACTGACTAACTCAGAATCCCAGGCTCAACAAAGACATGTCAGTACAGTGCCACACAGGCCTCACATTTTATCCCTGGTCGGACCCAAGGACAATGTTTGAATGTCAAGATGGGTCCAAACCTCCAAACTACAGTATAGCATATATAGTGAGCAGAAACCATAATGATTTACACTGTCAAGAAGCTGTGTGTACCTGGATAGATCACTAGCAGTAATATTATGTATGCTGATGCACTAGTGCCTCCACAGACTATTGGTAAATATGACCTGTGTTGTGTTGTTGAAGCGACTGTGAAGACACAGCATGAGAAGCTGTAATGTAGAGTGGAGTCACTGACCAGGTCCTCACAGACTGTGACTGACAGCTGCATTGTGTTGATAGTGATTGTGGAGGTCAGGAACAGCTGACCGACTGACAGACTGATGGGACAGCTCTCAGCCAGCACCATCTACTAAAAGGCTGCTGCAGCGTCCTCTTTCCCTCTTACACACTGTCAGATTTTTAGTTGGTTGTTGAGCTGAAATTGGACCAACATGAGTTTCTAAAGCATGACATGAATTGCTGGAAATTTGGGCTAATCTTGTTCTTCCCGATATTCAAATCAAATACTGTTACCTGTGGGATGAAAACAGTGTCAGCATTGAAGAGATAATATATGATTACATTTGATTAAAGCGTGCATATGTTAATTCAGCAGCTCATGCTGCTCTGCATACCTCTGTGTGACAGTTTTTAGTCTTTCCAAAAACAGCTCTGTTTCATCTGCACACAGACTACTAACAGTGATGTGTCTCTAGCGGACAGAGGGACAGAGGGACAGAGGCTTTCTCAGTTTCATACAATTTCCCATCAGATTTTAGTAGTTTGAAAGTAAGAAAGTGATGGTTTATACATGAAAGGTCTTCTGGAGATCTCCTTTCTTGTCTTCCTGTGCATACAACAATGGATATAGAATATATAGTGTACAATCAATAAAGGTTCTGTTCCTATGGAAACCCATTTTATTTGTCAGCCAGCCGACCACATGACTTCAAAAAAGTTGCGTGTTGACAATATTAGTAAGTAAAGTCTGTTAACAGAATTATTATAATTCATGGCAACTCTGGGATCACTTTTAGGAGATTTTCTTTATAATTGAACAGAACAGAAACTAAAGAGATAATATAGAATAGAAATCAGACAAGGCAATTTCAGAAGCTCATTAGATATAGTATTGAGTGCCAGTTGTTTTTTCATTTTAGCTCCACCAGTTGCCTTCTTAACTCCCTGTTCTGTGAAGCAGGTATTTGTCCCTTTAGAGTTTGCACACTTTGGTTTCATTTACCAGTTTTTTTAGGAAGAGTCCTGCTGGTTTCAAACTTCTTCCTTTTCATTATTGAGCTCACTCAGAGCTTTAGAGGTGGTTTTATACTCTTCCTGGTCCTAATCTTTTTATGACTGCAAAATAACTGTTATTGTTGTTGTTGATGTTTGCAGTTTTATTTTTAGGGGTTGTCCCCTCTCATTTGTTGTCATGCACAGCTGCACAGTCATTTTTCTCATTAATATTCAGTGCACTTTGGACCAGAATTGCCAACATTTGAATGCAAGTCTGCAAAAAAATATTATTGTGTTAATCATCAAATACCTGCAGTAAGAGGTCCAATAAGAGTCGTTGTGTTAGATGCATGTGAGCAGTTGATGAGTTTCCCTGTCATGTCTGGTGGTCTGTGCAGGTGGCGAGGCAGGAAGTGGAATTGTCATGAATGCCTGAATGAGTGTTTTCACCCAGGCCATGTTATGCTGCATACAGGCCCATAAATCCAGTGATACCTTGAGCTGTGATGTTAGGACCGCAGGACTGGTGAAGGTGTGGGGAGAGACTGAGGGGGATAACTGAAGGGATAAGTTGTCATCCAATACTTTTAACTCCTTTACATATTTTAACTGTTCACATGTAAATTATGACAAATGTGTACATGTTACTGTTTGTTGGCTATAAAATGTGTTAAAAGTGAAAAGGATAGGGAGAGTTAAAAATTTCCAGTGTTACAGAATCACTTGTATAGTGATGCTATTGTTATCATGGGCAGCATATTGTTAGTGCTAGTTTTGCTCTGTGAGTTGAACTGTGATTGTCAGCCCTAATCTTCATCCTCCCCCTGTTATCCCGAACAAAGGTTCCTAATCTGCTTACTTCCTCCATCTGAACAACTCTGAGCTTACTGATTTTCCACCACTGCCTCATCTCACTTTTTCAGATTGGATGTGATGAACTTTCTTGGTTTTACTTTTAATTCTTAAAGTGTGAAGTGATGGATGACTGCAGGCTGATAACACAGGAGGGGTGATAGGTGTTACAGGTGGATGAATATTTCACTTCAGTTTTAATATTCTTTAGTTTGGTTGTTGTCTCTTAACCTTTTCCTGGCAGAAACTGGATGAATCTTCGAGATGCAGAAACGGGCAAAGTGCTGTGGCAGGGAACCGAGGACCTCTCTGTACCAGGAGTAGAACATGAAGGTACAGTATAGTGTATTTCTCATAGCAGAACAAGTTAAAAGCATTTTTAAAGCCAACATTCCCAGAAGTTTAGAAGATGTGTAACATCTGCTCTTGAGCTACATTGCTGAGAGCTGTGGGCATGTGGCCTCTGCAAGTCACAGCTTTACAGTGAGGAGCAGAGGAAACCATATGAGCTGTCAGGGAATGTTTTTAACACTAAAGATAATGCTAGCTCTTGTGGACTTTTAGCATTTGGTGATAGAATGCCTCAAAGAAAGTGTCAGGGTTTAAGTGAGTGTATAGTTACAGGCCTCCGTCATCAGGTTGCAGTCAACCAGACACACTCTTCTTCAGTTAAATGGAAGCCTTCAAAGTTTAAAGGGGAAAAGTAACTTGAAAACAAAGTGGTTCTCTTGTTTCACAGCTGAACAAGATGCAGGTCTTGAATCCATGATTTTGCCTCTGAATCTCTTCTGTATGCTTTCACAGCTTGATGTTGTTGTCAACATGGTTAACTCTAGTCTCTCACTGTCTTTCCAGCTCGCGTCCCGAAGAAGATCCTGAAGTGTAAAGCTGTGTCCAGAGAACTGAACTTTTCCTCCTCAGAGAAACTGGAGAAATTCAGGCTGGAGCAGAAAGTTTTCTTCAAAGGACAATGTCTAGAAGGTAATCAGGCAACACACTGGACAGCTTACAGGGACAGGGACCTGAAGGTCAGTCTGTTAAAGGTACCCACTGGTAGCACTATGGATCAGTGTTTCAGTGAGTGGGTCCCCTTTAGGTTCTGGTGACACGATGCACATTTGTGCAGATGGTTTCAGGTTATTCCACTGATCTACAGGTGTCAGTGATGTGCCAGTAAAGACAGGAAAGCATGTTAAAATGGATGTAAACACTTTCAGCTCTTGAAGAGCTCAGAGATGCACACCATGACAACAGACATATCCTGGATATGTTGAAGTGACTTCGTAGTACAGGTCCCTGGTGACTGGGAATGGTGGGAGGGCAGAGGTTGGTACAGGGCAGGTGGCAGGGTCTGAAATGACGAGAGAGTTAGTGACAGGGGAAAAAGGCATGAAAGGGATGAATGAATGTACTGATGAAGAGAGGGAACTGTGACAGATACCTGAAGTAACACAAAGCAGACCCTCACTGCTGAAAGAACCAGGCTACTGGAGTCACCTGTCCTACATGTACATGTATTTCATTAACATTTACTGCTGCTGTGTGGTTTAACACCTACTGCTGTAGTACCTCACTACAAGTACAAGTAGTGAGTACATCTACATGTAACAGCAATGAAAACAGTTGTTAACTGCAGCCCTACTAACCACAGCACACAACTGACCAGTCAGTCACTGAAGCAGGGTTGTAAGGCCATAGTGCTGCTGTCATTCCATATCTGAACATGTCTTTTTTGCACTTTCACCCTCTTTAGCAAGGGTTTATATGTGGGGAGAAGGTGCACAGCGGAACATCTAACAAAAAGCACAAACACACACACACACACACACATGCTTTATCAGTGTTAAATCCCTAAGAAGCAACATCTCCATCTCCAAAACTTCACACACAACATCCACAAAGAGTTTGGTCTCCAAATCTTCACCAGGTGGCTGAGAAATTTGAAGCTGTAACAGGACAACAGAAGATATCAATCAGCAAAGATTTCAAACAATAAGGATTTTCTTTTGAAGTCACTATTTGCTCTTTAAATTAAAGTTGCAGTTGCTTTATAGTCCCCTCAGATCTTCAACCTTCTGCTCCACCTCACTGTTCATAGTTCAAAGCATCATGTCCAACAGACAGCTCAGTAAGCTGTGTTGTAACTTCTGTGTTGCTGTGTGTTTGAAGCACTGTCCCCTGGGGGCCCTGTACAGAGGTGAGCTTACAGAGAGCCCCAGGGGACAACACACAATCCACACCAACACAACATGTTTATGTTGCTGGTTTCTACCAGAGAAAAAGGCTCTGAAACAATATTTAGACCAGAAGTAAATAGTTTGGAATGTGAGGTGTGTGAGTCAGTAACATGAGTGATGTAAATGCAGATGTGTGTGAATGATGTAGTGAGAGGTGTAGAAACAAACCAAAGGCCACACAAAACGAAAATGGGCCTTTTATATCCCATGATGCACTGGGTCCAGGTGCTCCAGGTCTGAACGGGCCTTACACAAACTCAAAAGAAGAAACACGTACAGCTTTCACTCTACCCCACCTTTGTTTCCCCAGGCCTTCATTTTCTATAATGGAGTGATTAAGCTGCTTACAGTTAAACTTTATTGAAAAGAAGCTACCTGGCCTCACCAGCCCTCGGTCATCCCCCTGAAGTACCTGCTCCCACGTGGCTGGTGTCTACCTGGAGCTTGTTGGATCATGGAGCACTTAGAACACAACAAGCTCAGGAGTTGTGATGATGATACTGTGTCTCACCGAGTCCTTTCCCTGTCTGTGTCTCTCTCTGTCCAGAATGGTTCTTTGAGTTTGGTTTTGTTATCCCTAACTCCACCAACACGTGGCAGTCTCTGATAGAAGCAGCTCCAGAGTCCCAGATGATGCCAGCCAACGTTTTAACGTGAGTCTCTGCTCAGTCGATCTTCGTCTTTTCTCTCTGTTATGTTTCCGTTGTGCTGACTCATGCAGTACATCTTAACCTTGTCTACAGTTTCATCCTATACAGCTGTGATGCTGTTTTAGTTCAACCTTGAGCTACACAGAATAAGCTGACAAACACTGACATGTTTGTCACAGGTGACTGTAACTGTAACTAACATGTAAATGTACCTGTTTTACCTGTTTAATGCTCCAAATTTCTCAGTTTATTATGATGTATGATGATATGGTATTAGGATGATTTATTGTAATAATACATTCTTACAAATAATCAGTGGCTGTGTGAAAGATAATTCAGATTTATTGCAGCTTTGGTTTATTTTCATAGTTTTGTCCATCATTTCTATCAGTAATGATAACTTATGACAACTGTTTACACCAAGTGAATGTGGGAACACAGTGATATGACCACAGTGAACTCTGACAGGCTAAGACACAGAAACAGTCAAACCAACAAGCTAGATAAATGTATTTAAAAGAGAAAATAAAGGTGAACGGTGAAATGATTACTCATCTGTCCCACCTCCTGCTTCAGCTTTGAATTACTGTACTGACTGTGTGTGTTCATTTTTACACTGCACTTTGGGATTAATATGACAGTTTATTCTTGCATTTAGAACTGTACAGATTCATGGATTCATGGTAATGTTTTATATATGTATATATACACACGGCTGCTTTTTTTTTGTTGTGGAGTTATCCGAGAGATTTGACACCTCAGCTGAAGTCGGTGTGTGTCTCTGTATTCCAGTGGAAATGTGATCATAGAGACCAAGTTCTACGATGACGACCTCCACGTCAGCACCTCCAGGGTACGACTTTTCTACGTCTGACCCATGACTCTACCTTCCAAAATGCTGACGTCCTGCCAAGGTCTATAAATTACCAAGGTTAGCTACAATTTGCAGCAGTAAACAGTTCATTGTTGACTCTGGATCAGCACGTTCGGGTGAAACCCAGCTGTGGCCCCACAGTCCGTGAAGTGAGCTTTGTGTTTGGTTGTTCTCTTGTTTTGTGTTGACCTGAAAACTTCTTCTAGACCTTGGGAGGAGAGGGAAGAGGAGGAGAGAGGACTCTGTTGTTCCCCCTGTTCCAAGATCATCTCCCTCTGCACCACCCCTCCTCACCCCCCAGACTTTTCCATTGTAAATACATTACCACTGATCTCAAGTCAGCCAGGGAGCCACACTTTGAAATCACACAATTTGTGCTTTTTTTCCCTTTTTTTAAAATTCTGCCCTCCCTCTCCAAGGTTGCATTTACTCAGGAACAGAACATTAGACTTGTAACCTTCTGTGATCTGATCTTCTTCTTTCTGTGTGAACATGGAATCACTGCTCCCCCTGTGTCGTCCATTCAAACAGGAGCTGAACATCAGTCTCAAACGGAAGATGCAGCTCAGCGTCTCTCCTGAGCTTCTCTCAAGAAGTCTTCACCATAAAACACTAGATAACACGTCCTCCAGCTGTGTCCCATTCCAGAGGCCTCCTCCTGTGACAGCTCCATTACCTGACAGAGTACATAGGACATGACAGGTGTATGGTGTGTAGTTCTCAGTATCCCAAAATCCTTTGCACTAGTCAGTTTTCTTTTACCCGTCAGAAAGTCAGAAAATTGTTCTTTTATCAGAGAACTGGAGGTTATGTGGATTCATTTGGACACATTTACTTTGTCAGCCATCATCTCAACTCTGAAATTTCCTCTTTGATGAACTGATGAGGACTTCCTGAATGCACTGTTAATGGTGGTCTCTGTGAGGCCAAGTATTGGAACTGCTCATGTAGCTTCAGTCCTCTGTGGGGCACACCTTCGCAGGCAGCCTCTGAAGTTGGACACAGCTTCTACCAACCACACCGTTCCTGTTTTCTGTCTACACGGCCCAGTGTAGAGCAGTGGTTTTCAGTGTAGTGTGATGGAGGACCAAGCGCCTGTTTTCATTCCTGCCTAACACGAGAGCCGCTGGTTTAACTGGATCACTTCTTGTCTGTGTTGTTTGAAATGAAAACCTACACAATGCTGTCATGATGACACCTGTGTGAAAAGCACTGCGTCTGAGGGACATTCATCAGCAAACACAAGGGGGCTTCACTATGTGCCCTTACTTGACTTTCAAAGGTACACTTACTTAAAATATTCAACTTTCAACTAACTGGTCATCAGGTGTAGACCGGGGCGTACATAATTTCTCCACAGTAGTTCACCTGTCTATAATTTTATCCCAACTCGACCCAGATGTTAGCAGCTGCTTCAGATGTTTAACACAGCTCTGCTCCCTACATCCTGGCTAGATTTTTAACTTTGACTTCCGTCCAGTTCACTGCATTTATGTCACTGTTTTTCCTTAGCTGCTAACTGAGCTGTGTAAAATAGACTTGTTTTAATACAACAGGAGTAGTGGATTAAAGTCATCCAATGTTGTAATAACATAATGTGTGTGTGGTCTTTATTGTATTGCTTTCAAATAAGGTGACATGCACCTTATTTGAAAGCATGCGTTGGCTGATTGTGTTTGACGCCTCAAAGCCCTTTAACAGAGTGATAAGAATGCTTTGATCATCTCAGAAACACAGCTATATTCTGAAAACCTGACAGTTTGGAAGCATAAGAAGGCTGTTGTTCTCTCACAATGTTTGGTTTGCATACACGCTACTATGAAGTTAGTTTAGCCAAACAGCCACCTTCAGGAGATAAATGCAGAGGCAGTGTGATTTCACTGTCAAAATCAGGTCAGGTTCAGCTGAATTTTGAAGGCTTACTTGTACTGGTGATGTAAACTGATACACTGTGCAGCTGAGAGCACAGAATAGACACATATAGTTTGATATGAGCTCCATATTCATCAGTTCAAACAAGTTAACTGTTGAATGGGTTGTTTTCTTTGCATTTGCATGGTGTAAATAAATGACTTTATTTGTAGTCTCTGACAACGTCTCTTGAATCTGCCTCCTATCACCATCTCTCTTTTGCTCTGATCAGGCCTATGAGCCAGTTGTACTAATGATTTTAAAAGATATCCATTATTATTACTAGTCTGTACTTTTTAATCAGTGTACGTCTGGCAAATTTCGTTTTTGACATAAGTATTGTTAGAGCCATTTATGTTAGTTGCAGAGTATTGTTGAAAATTAACATATTTATTGAAATAATGTGTTTCTAATGTGTTGTCATTAATAACTTTTATTTCTGAGCAATCATTTTTGGATTTATTAGGGATAATTAGATAACGCTGATCACCTGCTGTAGACGGACGTGTCGAGAGTTTACTTAGGATATGTGTTTTTAGAACAGAAGAAAGTGTTTTTAAAGACCATCTGGGATTTTCAAACACTGTTGGTTAATTTTCCTACAGAAAAACAAATGGTGACCTGAATGCGTGCAAATACATAAGAGGCACAAATTTAGCAGATTGTAGGAAAACATCCAACTGTGTGATGTGAATGTGGAAGTCCTGAGACAGTCCAGCATATTTTTCTAAACTGTAGAAAAATAACATTGAAAGGGACACACTGTCTGAAAAATGATTATTTTATTTCTCTCTTTATTATGATTATGATTATTATTATTTAGGTACTTCTTCTTTTCCAGTTAACACCAACTGACTGCATAACTGCAAAGGCAGTTATTCAGTTTTGACACATTACAAGTTTATATTCAGTTTGAACTGTGATTGATGTATAATTTTTCATCCTGTTGAGGACAGTAATACATTCAGTAGCATCAAAACTGCCCAAAACCACAAAGAAGAAAGTTGAGGAAAATCAGGGAAGAAAGAATAAATAAAATAAAAAACATGTTACATCATGTTAGGACATCTTAGAAATGGGGCTTTAAGGAAGAAGAACTATAGATCCTCCGATATCTTTAGAAAATTAGACTGGGGAGGTGTTTTTTGATGTAGAGACAGCTTACGATATGATGTGGAAGGAGGACGTTCTGATGGAGTTAACGATGATGAGTGTAGGAGGGAAGGTATTCAGCTGCTTATAGGACTTTAGGGAAGGTAGAACTATTCAAGTAAAAGAACTTGAAACATCAATTTGTGTTCGAAAATGGGACCAACAAGGTAGGGTAATAAACTAATTAGCTCTTTACTACTAATCAATAATCAAGCTTTGTGTGGGTTCGTAAAATATATAGAGAGGACATGGGGATTAAGATGATCCCAACAGGAGTAATTCCAGAGGTTGAGCAATGGACGTAAACTACACCCCAGACAGACAGACCATTATGTGTTGGAGCTCAAGAAAGCAGAGAGGTAGAGAGGATCTATTCACAGCTCCCAGTGTATTCATATATACACAGACGGCTCAAAAGATCCTGTACATCAAACAACTGGGGCTGCTTTTCAGTCCCAGACAGAAAGGGGAATAGAATAAAGTGCACACGGAGCTACTTGAAAGCCTACTCAGTGGAGGTGCTGGCAGTACTCTTGGCTCTGTGTTGGATAGAGAAAAAGCCAGGAAACACTTTGAACTGTGTTTCAGTTCTCAGGAGCCTGAGATCCTTCAACTCCAGCCACAAAGATATTCTTCAGAGTATTACAGGTACAGTCCAGACTCATCCAACAAGGTCTGTCCACTGTGTTCATGTGGATTCTTGCACATATGCTGTCTGAGGGGAAAGGGGAAGAGATGGACAGAGCTGCAAAACATACAACAAGATAGTAAAAGTAGGATCAAAGCAAGGGAGGTGGAACAAGTTTCTATACAGTTACAGCTGAAACGTTGGTGGGTCAGTGAAAGAAGATCATTTGTAGCGTTTAATTTCCCACCCCCAGAGGAGAAGGTGGCAGTAACGCACCTAAAGCACTGCCAACCACTGTTAAAAACGAAGAAGAAGAAAAAGAAGAGAGGGGTGGGGGGGTAGAGAGTATGTTCTTCACTCACCAAACCTGTTTTTGAACATATAGGATAAACAGCTAATCCTTGTCTGTGGAGGGCAGTGTCACGCTTTTCACTGTACAGCCTGCCGGAAATTTATCAGAGGAAGAAGAACCACTACTACATACCCCAGTAGACTTTGCGGTCTACGAGTCGGGGGTGTTGTCGCGACCTTGGAGTCTGACGTCCAACAGCATGGCGAGCAATGAGCCTAATGTAAGTTTTAGGTGCTAAATTATTTTAATTAAGGAGTGTTTTTTTTTCTCACGGCGTCGCATGATGTGTTTATCTACCACTGAAACAACAAAGGGTCTGTTCATGGATTAACGTTAACATGTTTAATCAGCTAGCGGTTAGTAAAGAAAACGTTAGCCTGGTTACATCAGTTAGCATGTCGCGTTAGTTGACTGTTCTGCTAGCTCGTGTCTGGCTAAACTTTAGAATAAGCCGTCGTTATCAGCGAGGTCGTATCGTTTAACCTGTCATATTGTATGGCTGTTAACAAAGTAGTATTTTGTACTGGTATAAACTGAGACTGAATGGATCTGGTCATTAGGCCTTGGCTTATTCATTCAGTTTGATCCTTCAGTTTTAAGGTAAGTCCAGACCGGTAAATCCTCCACAGACATAGGTGCTGCTCATTTGTCTCAAATGTCTCCTCGTGTCATTCACTGGCGCCTTATTTTCTCCTGATAAGAGGAACCGAGGAAACACGTTTTTAGAGAAACTGGGGTCCAGATCCACCCCCCTCCACCCCCTCCCCGCGCTGAACGTTAACTGAGATGTGTGTCCTTCAAACTGCTTAAAGACTGGGACATCAGCTTGTGATACCATGTTACCTGAACAGAGATGTTGTTTTACACAGTATATTATGGGAGGAAGACATTTCTGACTGCATGTGGTTAAATGCATTGGAGTTTGTTATTAGCTTTATATTATTATATGTTGTACTATGCTGTATGTTATACTAAATCAGCATATTTTAAGTCGCATTATAAAGTTTTCCTTTATAATGCGCAGTTCCACCATAATTGCAGTTTTAACATCACAGCTTTGTGCATTGTGCAGAGAAGTGAATTTATGGAGAGTGTGAAGAAAGGGCTTTGCTGATTTCACAGTAGGCCGTCCCACAGCCCTCACAGACTTAGAGGGACTGTGTGTTTGTGAGTGTAAGGTGGGCCATTGGAACTGGACCGAGAAGTCCTTTCCTCTATATCACTTTCTCGTGATGACGACACAGTTGCATCACCTGCCGGTCTGGAGGGACAGACTGAATAAAGTGGAGTCCACACACTGTTCACTTGAAATCCATGGAGTCACATGTTGAAATGTTGATAATATTTGACATTACAAGTCACCTTGAGTTAGAACAGTCCTGTAAACTGTGTGAATTATTACAGTCTATGCAGACTTACTGAACTTTATGTGAAATAATGCAAATGAGAAGCACCTGCAGTTAAGTGACAGTTATTAAAGTGTTTTAGTAGGACTGTGTGTGTGTGTGTGTGTGTGTGTGTGTTCTACATGGCTATATGTTTCTGTTTTCAAGAAGGGACTTCACTGTGTGTCCGTTTGTGTAGGTGTCCACCCCTAATCTCTAAAGTTAGGTTGCAGTTAATGATTTTTCTCATTACTAAGTAACATGTAGATTTCTTTTCTTTTCTTTTTTTTTTTTTTTTTCCCCAAATCTTCAAAGATATTCAGATGACATGAAACAGAGAAAATCAACAACCTGGAACTAGAACCATTTTCTGTGTACTTGCTTGATAAATGATGGATTAATAAAATATCTGACCGGTCGTTTTAACTGCATATTCCTGGAAGGACATGATCTAATTTTATTGTTTCTCTGTCACTCTCTCATTTCCACGCACACACATATGAACTGTAGCGCTTCATCCAGCATCTGAGGGATCTGGCAGGTCGGATGTCTTCATCTGGTGGCAGAGGGGCAGGATTAGGACTGAAGCTGCTGCTCGGAGCTGGTGCTGTGGCATATGGCGTTAAAGAAGCCACCTACACAGGTAAACACACATGTACAGTACTTTCACACCAAGCTCTCAGTATTTGACAGACAGAAGTAGTACAGGTCATGGAGGTTTCAGTCTAGAGACCCTTAGAAATGTCTTGTTTACATCAGTCAGGTAAATTCTGATTATATTGTTAATAATATCTGTCCTTAACAGCAACAAGTGTTTTCAGAAAGCTGTGTTACATGTTTCCCAGTGGTTATGTTTTACATATGTTAATCTGATGTTCTTTGTGTGTGAGAACAGTGGAAGGTGGTCACAGGGCCGTCATCTTCAACAGGATTGGAGGGATGCAGATGGACACTGTTCTTTCTGAGGGGCTGCATTTCAGGTAGGATCAGTTGATTGATTAACTCATTTATTCCAGTGTTTATACCGGTCAGCTTGTTGTCTCTCATGGTCACAGGTTGTCATTTGTCATTTTTAAGTGGTTGCCAACTTCAGGAGGACGAGTCTTACGTAATATGAGCCAGTCAGAGGGCAGAGTAGACGTGGTGTGGCGTGATGAGCAATTAATAACCATCCTTCTCTCTGAGGTCTCAGTATAAAGGTGATCTCTCAGAACAACTTTATATTGATTTGTAGTGACTCCTCTCTCTGAGGGGACAAGTGGACCCAAACCATCACAGTAAAATGCCACCCACAGCACAACACAGACACCAGATCCCCTCAGTGTAGGGGTCAAGCATTCAGGACTGTACTGTTTACTTGTTTACTACTACAATGTCCCAACTATAGTCTTGTTGGCACCGTCTGATCACATCCTGCAAAGGCCTTCTCAGTCTTCTGTTTGTCCTTCACACTAATTCACGAGCATCACAGTCATCAAATGTGAGCTGTGGACCACCGTCTCTGACCCTGTTCACTGACATCTGTCCCACAGATCTAAATGCAGAGGTCACTTTAGTCACTGCTCCTTTTCAAACACCAGCCACATGGACAGTCTCTGTGACTGAAGCTCCTGCCACCTGTGCCCCGACAATGAACCCTCTGGCCATCTTGATACAAAATCAGAATCAACTCCGCCTGCTCAGCATTTATACATGCCACAGAGCATGATGGGACATTCATTGATTAACTGAACCATGCAGAGTACGTGTGTGAAAGCATCTGCTTTTGTTGTGTTTCTCAACTCATTCACCTCTGAACTCTTAAAAAATACATTGTTTATTATTCTCAGCAGCTAGGATAAAAAGAGGTCTAGCTTATTTAATTGTGCAGCATCACACGTATAGCCACTTTATTTGGAACACCTGTACAATCTAATGCCCTACCATAAAAATGTACCTTTATGAGGCTCATAATAGCTGTTTTTTTGTTGGCATTCAGTTTGTTCAGTTTGCTGTAGAACATGTACAACCAGTTGTAGACATAAGAGTAATTTTACACTATGTGAATGTTGAAGAGGTTTGAGGTTGCACTGTGAGCAACAGTGAAGCACACATGGTGGCTGAGGAGCCCGTGGTTCTGGTTCTACAAGCACTGCAGGACTGGCCTTACGTGTATCTGTCCCTAAATGACCTTGTAACACCACATGAAAGTAAATTACAAATGCATTAGCTGTGCAAAGAAGTTATGACAGTTGGGTCCAATGGGTCCTGAAGATGTGTATGATGTATGTCTGAGCCGTCCTCCTTCAGTGTGAGGAAGCTGGTCACAAAAGACAAGTTGCATTCTATTCCAAAAAGCTAAGAGGGTCACAGTCTGAGGGAAGACACAAGGGGAGGGGAGAGCAGAGGAACACATGAGAGTGATGCACTTGGAGTAGCCAGCAGCCTTTAGTTTAGACAGTGATGGACAATGAATGATAACCTACATCCCTGAAGTATTTTGGTTTAGTTTGTTCACCTAAATGAACCAACACTGTGCTCAGTGCACAATTACCATCCCAAGTTGAGGACTGGGCAGGGCTGGCCCAACCACACAGTTGAGTAAGCAATGCTGCAGAGGATGAGGGACGCCACTGTGCAAAGCTGTTTGAGACCTGCATCCTTTATTTGAGAAGCAGTCAATGAATTCAGTTTATGTTGTTGCCAGTACAACCAGAAGGCTCTGTGATAATTAAAGCCCCTGGACCTTAAACAAATCACTTTACCAGAACTACCTGTGCCATGACACCAGTGTCTGTGTTGTAGGATCCCTTGGTTCCAGTACCCTATCATCTATGATATCAGAGCGAAACCCAGGAAGATCTCCTCTTTGACTGGCAGCAAAGGTAACAAACGCTGGACACGTACACACACACACACACACACACACACACACACACACAGGCAGACAGAGCTTTAACTTTGTTGTGTTCCTAATAGAGTGCTCAGTGAGTGTATTTACTGCTATGATGTTGGATGCCCATATTAACTGTAGTCAAGTCCCAGAACTTTAGGTCAGTGTTTGTTAAAATGTTCCTGTGAGACAAGGAGGAAGTCCATAAATGGATCACCACTTCAGCTCCAGGTCCAGCACAGTCCAGTACTGGAGCACATCCACAAAGCACAGGCTACAGGACCTGTAACTCCATGACCACAATGTCTGGAAGAAAGTGTTTCTGTTGTTGTTATTTTGGAAAGAAGGCATCATTAGTCATTAGTGGTTATCATATGTATTTTTGGGCCTCATACATCATTACCACCCCAGCAGTTTTGTCTAGACTTTGCAACTTCACCAAATGGCTGGGTTCAGCAACTTCCAGCCAGTAGCTGGCTTGCTAGGATTGTCAGTTATGTTCCTACTGAAGGACGGGCAGTCCCAGATTTCTTGGGCCTGTGTGTTGATCGAGAACTCCAAACTGTAAGTATGTCACTAAGACGTTTTAAACTTCTAAACTGCCTGTTCCAAACTATTTCATTGAGCATTTGTGGTGACTTTGTGTTTTTGGGGATCGTGTGAATTTCAGTCCTTCCCCTCACCGCCGACAGCAGCTCCATTTCACCGTTAGCCTGTAGCTGTTGATATTATCTGATCCTGGAGTCTCATTCTAATGGTATGGGAAGCAGTGAGTGCTGTAGGAGCAGGAGACCTGAAGTGGTTAATGTGAAGTTGTCTGCTCGAATTTGTAAAGTGGCTATTGGTGTGTTACTGTTCTTTCAGCTAATAACAGTGTGTTGCTGCTGATCCAGTTTCACTGCCATGATGTTTAACTACTCACGAGTCAGACAACACTGTCCAGCTGCATACACTGATGTGTCACTGCTGTAATGTTATATCTGAAACAAGAGAGGTCTCGCATCCACAGACTTTCGATCTTGCCGCTGATGATAAATTGAGAATAAAATGAGTCGGTTTCACACGAGTGAAAAATACAGTTCATTACATTGAAGAGCACCTGCTCCAGAGTGCATGTGACCTGAGACTGGGGTGATGTTTCAGCTTTCAGCTGGACTATGATACAAAGCATAGAGCCAAGACAACACTGGAGTGGCCTCAGGACATGTGTCTCACTGCCCTTGAGTGGGATGAGATAAACTGCCCAAATCCAGGTGTGCAAAGCTTGTAGAGACTCTAAGCTGTGAATGCTGCCAAAGGGGATTTTCAAAGTCCTGCATGAAGGGTCAGAATACTTTTGTAAATAAGAGATTTCCACAGCGTGTTGTTATTTTCTACATCTAATTACATACATGAAAAACTGTGTGTTATGGCAGTGGTGAGTGAAATGCTTAATTGCAAAATAGCTTTAAGTCAGCTGTCAATAATTACAGGCAGTTGTTTTTATATACACTGACTGAGCACTCTATTAGGGACACCTGCTTATTCATTCAGATATCCAATCAACCAGTAATGTATAAAATCCTGCAGATACACATCAGATACATGTCAGGAGCACAGATGAGCAGAGGAAAAATATGAAGTGAAAGGGCTAAAGGTATAAATGTAATAATAAACCCAAAAATAAAGAAATAAATAAATATTTATATTTATTTTTTATATAATGCTATATAATTTTATATAGCAAGATTCTATTTTATATAATGTTGCTCTTTAAAAAATGTTTAACTGACATGTATGAAAAATCATTTTTGAGGATATAAGCCCGTTATCTGCAGCTTCAGTTGTTAAGGCACAGAGAAGGTGAATATGAAGCATGTGGTTTGTACTGTGCACTGTGGAATTAATGAAATAATACAGAGATTGCATAGATGACTTGTAAAGGAAATTGTGGATGTAAACATTGTTTGCACCAGAAGAGGGCACTAATATGCAAAGAAACAGACTGTACATATCGGATGCTGTGTTCATGCTTTGAAGAAGTAACAAACTGCAGCTCAGAAAGAGCAGGAGGAGGAGATCAGTCAGAGGCTGGTCTTTGTATTTTATCATTTTACATTCTATTTAAATTTAAATTTTAGTCAGTGTCTTACAACAGAGATTTCTCATATCTGTGCGTGTGTGTAGATCTGCAGATGGTGAACATAGGGGTGCGAGTCTTGTCCAGGCCCATGGCGTCCAACCTGCCGGCCATGTACCAACAGCTGGGGAAGGACTATGATGAGAGAGTCCTGCCCTCCATTGTCAATGAGGTCCTCAAGTCTGTGGTGGCAAAGTTCAATGCCTCGCAGCTCATCACACAGAGAGCACAGGTACTGTTGTCACCGCAGCCTAACATCTCTGCACACTCTGCTGCAGTGATGATGGCCTGTGATATTTGTTTTATATCATTTTTTTCCCCTCGATGAATTCATGTAATCGATCTTAATCAATTCATTGTAATGAATTAGTATTATAATCAACTGTTGTAGCACTACCTGCAACAATTACAGTATTGTGAAGCTTGTATCTCTGTTGTCTAGGTGTCCCTGCTGGTGCGCAGGGAGCTGTTTGAGAGAGCCAAAGACTTTAACATCATTCTTGACGATGTATCCATCACTGAGCTGAGCTTCAGCAGCCAGTACACTGCTGCTGTGGAGGCCAAGCAAGTTGGTAAGGCTCAGTATACCACACTCACACTGTCGTGTTTATGTTGCTCAACCATCCCTTTAGTCTCAGACTATTTTCTGTTCATCTTCAATTTAAACATGTCAGAAAATGTAACAGCTTATAAAGGAAAGCTGAGATTAGATTGTTTGTACTAAGAAGAACCTTGTCAGTAATAATGTGTGCGTGTGTGTGTGTGTGTTTAGCCCAGCAAGAGGCCCAAAGAGCGCAGTTCTATGTGGAGAAAGCCAAACAGGATCAGAGACAGAAGATTATCCAGGCTGAGGGAGAGGCTGAGGCTGCCAAAATGGTAAGTGACTGATGGGACAACTAACCTGGTTCTCGCTGTCAAAGCTTTTATCCTACGGAGACATTAACAGCTCTGCCAGTCTCTGTTTACATGTAAACTGGAGTCAGACACTGAATTATTGACTGTCAGGACTTAATGCATCTGCACACTCTCAATAGCAATCAGTGTCATTGTTCACCTTGTTACATTTCACGTCATGTTGTATGAATAGCAATACCTTGACCAAATGAAAACTCTGTGTGTGTGTGTGTGTGTGTGTGTGTGTGTGTGTGTGTCAGTTGGGCCAAGCAGTGACTAAGAACCCAGGTTACCTGAAGCTGAGGCGAATTAGAGCAGCACAGAACATCGCTAAGACGGTCAGTACTGTTGTTAAATCCTGTGACTTCATGTCTGTCTGCTCCACTTTGATTTTAACCCGAGTTTAAATCAAACTCACAAGATTTAAATGCTGTGTGAGTGCTGCAGGATCCCAGGATGAGCAGCACAAAAAGTCATTGATGAGGATGACGACAATAATGACTGTTGTGTCTGCTTCCAGGTGGCATCATCTCAGAACAAGGTGTACCTTAATGCTGACAGTTTGGTCCTGAACTTACAAGACCAGGCACTTTTTGATAAGTAAGTTTCCATACACACACTCACTCACTCAAAACACTGCATATCCTGTGACGTGAGGGCAGTTGGTCTTAAGTTATTAAGCTCCAGGACAGGTGATGACTGGCACAATCCAGGATGTTTTCGACATCACTGGTATTATAGATACAGAGTGAGAGGGAAGAAATGCGGTGAAACCCATCGCATAGCTGATCAGCATATTTTCAAAGTGCAGGGATGGAAGCTGTCAGTACAGCTGCCTCATTTGCTCTAAGCCGTCTTACCTGAAGGCGAACCTTGTCAGCTGTGACAGTAATGGGAGAACATGTGTTGTTAGTGTTCCTAACAGGACCAGAGGAGCAAAATACTTGTTATCCCCATTAGGAGTATTAGTCCCCTCCAAAGGTCCCTTCCTGGTTGTACCTCAGCCAATGAAGAGCTCCAGACTGGTCCTGTTGTTGTCCTGAACTGTCACCTCCTCACACTCTCACATCCCTTGCTGAATGGCCCTTTTTAGGTCCCTCTGTACAGTTTTAATCATATCCTTGTCTTTACTGGCAAATGCTGATTTCGTCCTATTAATACCAACTGTAGATCCTTTGTAAACCATGGGTTGTCATTGTAAAAATATTTCACTGGCTTATGAGGAATTACAGTCTACCCAGAGAATATCTGCAGCTCGTTATTTTATCCGATACACTGTCAAAATGATTGTTCATAAAGAGATGGTCCAGTCAGTGTATGTATGAGATCCTCAGCCTCTCACAGGCATCATCAGACCAGTGCATGTTGTGGTCAGACAGGCTAGGTTGTGATCTGACTGCTGTAAAGGCAGTAGTGTAACACACATTGGGACACATAGCTTGTAATGAGGTAAGTAATGTTGTGGCTCAGGATAAACTCGTGGTCCTGTTCAGACAGCTCTAAGTACAGGTGTGAATGCACCCACGATACACTGATAATTAATTAAAACTGCTGACTAAATGAATTGGTTGGTTAAGTACATGTACACAAAAGCCTCACAGCTACAGTAACAGGAACAAACCTGATGAATGAACTGCTGTTTTTCAGCATGACTCTGGCCTCAAAGAAGTGATGAAGAGGACATGAAGAGGAGCAGTAGAACTTCCCCTGTCATCTGAGCTGTCTCAGTTTTGCTAGTGGAACAGAGAATCAACATATAAGACTCTGTCCAAATTTGAATGTGGATAATAAGAAAGAAGCATTTGAATTTAGCTTTTGTTATGTTTTTGTTTTTTTAAACCTCTCAGATGGGAGTGGTCTGTATTATCCCTGAAGATTTGTCAATGAATTATTGAAGTGGAACAACGCCGTGATCTCATTTCAGCTTCACAATGATTAAATCAGACAAATAAGACATTTGTCACATGGAAAATATGTCCTGCTCATCCAAACAGTGAGGATGAGCACACATCCAATGATTTTTATACAAATAAGAATTAATGCAACAGTACTTCAGAATAATTTAGGAGATCAATGTCTCCTGTCAGGAAGAGCTGATTGGTCCAAAATGTCAAATGAGATGTCATGTGTTAAATGACAGAATATTTCACTGCTGTATTCATCTCCCATAGTTAGTCCTAATGTGGCTGCTAATGTTTTCTCTGCTCAACTCACACCTCAGCAACAATATTCCAGTCTTAATACATAAAGACCTGATGGTCTTCACAGGTGTGAGCCTTGAATATTTGTCAGGGCTTTACGTCTCCACATCAGTGGAGGAGGTGTCACAGATGTCAGGTGATAACTGATAATACATCCACTCGTGTTAGCAGACCAAGTTAACATTAATTTATCTGTTAATAAACTTTTGTTTTAAGTACACTCTCTTAAGTTCACTTTCTTTATGCTTTTCTCTTTTTATTTAATTTAACAACCACATTATTACATCAGCTATAATAAAATTTGCATTCATTTAATTAATTTGTTTAAAATCCTGCAAATCATAGACACATCAAATGGCCAAAATCAAACCTAGAGCAAAGTGATGGGGATGTCCACATACTTTTGGCCTGGGTCTGCTTTCCCCGGTGTGACGAAGGCAGTTAAGGGAATCTTAATGCTACAACATACAGTCATACACATATAAGTCAAATGTTCTTCCAGCTTTGTGTCAGTTTGTGCTCGGTCCTTTAATGTTTGAACGTGACTGTGCCCTGTGCACGGTGTCAGCTCCATGAAGACGCTTTTTCCCAGTTTGATGTTGAAGAGCAGAGCCCTGACCTCAACCCTATTCAACACCGTTGGGATGAAATGGAGTGCAGACTGCAAATCAGGCTTCATCACCCAGCATCAGAGTTTGACCTCATGATTTGGTTAATGGGAGCAGATCCCTGCAGTCGGCTTCCAGCATTTGGTGGGAAGCCTGATACTAGAAGAGTGAAGGGTGTCCTGATACTTCTAGCCAGTGTGTTTTTACATTTTTGCCAGTGCATGCTGTTCCTGACATTATAATCAGTTATCAGGCTTTTATTTGTGTGAACCATCACAGTAAACAGTTACATTAACGATCAGGACTCTGTGCCTTACACTGTGTTACCACAGTGATAGTTGACCATGAGCATCCAGGCATTAGACAGCAACACCCGCCTGCCTCTTCTCATAATGTCTCATGTTGTGTTTCTGTGTCTTGTGGTTGTTTGAGTTGTTGATGTCACGGCTGAGTGCAGCCATTCATTCACTGTGAGCATGTCCAGGCTGTTACCAAACATAAGGGTACAGCTAATAATAAACCTGATGGCCGCATTCCATTTAGCTGCTTTCAGAGTTCTGATTTTGTGTATGCTGGCTCACTGTCACACGTCCATGGATCACTGGGATCCTTGAATAGACCAGTGGTTAGAGTGGGACAGCTTTATGCTGGCAGCCCGTCAAACAGCCACAACAAGAAACATGACAAGAGTCATACTTCTTCATATGGCACCAGGCTGACAAACCCTCTCACACTGCTCTCTGCTCTCAGCTCATGCAGTGGGCTTTGCTGATTAATACAACTATTTATTTTGTATATAGTTTCATTCTATTTGCATGGGTTAGGAGTTTTCACCTGATGAGATTTCTGCTGCTCCCAGTGCTGACTTGACAAAATACTACAGTCTGTGTCCAACCATGTGGAACAACTGTCTTAGTTGTGCTGGTCGTGGTCTCAGGTCTCCAGAGTACTGTCAGTGTTCATGTCTGTGACTGTAGAGCTTAGTGACGGAGAGACAGCACCAGGTAAGAAACCGTGTGATTACATGAATATTAACCTGTTAGACAATAATGACAAATCAGTGATTAAAGCTGTAGGGCTGTGTGTGGCCCCAGCTAAGCTCTGAGTGCTTTCATCAGTTCAGGAGAAGGACTGATGTGGGCTTAGAGCTCTGAAATTCAGATGTATCTTTGGTCGTTCTAGTTGTGAACTGTCTCAGTTCAGAGCTTTTTTTCTGTATTTTCTGGGTAAATCAGGAGGTTTTTCTAATCAAAGAATCACTTCAGAGTTCTTGTGCCTTCTGGAAGAAAACAAGGAAACTGTTCATGGAGCAGTGGATGACCACAGTAGCAAATAACGAAGAACCCCCAGTTTCCCAGTGCGGTTTCCATGTTCTCTGTTGTGGATGTGGACTCTTTACAGTATGTTCTGCTGTACATGCAGTCTTTAAATCTCTCTCTCTCTCTCTCTCTCTCCCTCTCCGTCTCCTTCGCTCTTTCTTACCATTTTAGCTGCTGTGTTTCCATGGTAATAGTGACATCATTAGTTAGGGTTCAGCACTGCCATAGTGACAAACCATGACATCAGAGCCAGCGGTTGGTTTCATTCAGTAAAAAAAAAAAAAAAAGGAAACAGCTGAGTCCGAACATCTGGATCCTGCTGGTTTAAAGTGTTTTCAGTTGTTGTAACTGAACAAATGTAATATCTAACACCTGAACACATCCCTGTTCAGCTGCACTCTGGGTCACTAACAGGTGAGGCTCTCCTGTCTCATCACTGATGCAGACCACACTGCATCTCTTCATCGTCATACTCCAGGACAGCAGGGTTAAATCAGGTCATTTGATAGCTTCCTCCATTTTTGACTCTCTAGGCCTCCATCCCTTCACAGATTAGCCCTGTCCACACTGCTGTGGACAGGGCTAATCTGTGCTGCTGCTCAAAGACCTTATTTTACAAACCAAAGTTCACCAAAGTTGAACGCTACAGAAAAAACTCTGGCAGTGAATCCACTGATGGCAGATATTACACTGAATCTGAAATGTGACCAAGCCCCACAATCACTCCAGCTCTCTCTGTTCATAACCTGTTTGTGTTACAATGACTGCACGTTTTAATTCGAACACTTCACTGTATGGTATTCATTAAAGAGCAGCCCTGCTCTGCACCTGTACAGAAGGAAACGTGTTTGTTCGTCATCACAGCTGGACGTGCTCAGGTGAGCGCTGTTGTTCTTTTGTTCCAGCTCTGATGTAGAGTTAAACTACAGAGGGTCAGCTACAGCAGCCACAGTCTCCAGCCCTGTAAGCAGTCTAATACAATGTTTAAGTGGCCCTGTGAGAGCTTTATGTAACCAGTGAGCTGCCCATTGAAATCACCCAGCTGATCAGCTGAATGTCACTGGATCTCTCCAGGTTTACCATGAAACATGTTTAGACTAAGCCTTTAACTGACCACTGACACTCAGTGTCCAGACAGGTTATCCAGATGTGCTTACAGTGATAGTTCTGCTGTACTTCCGGATACACTGGAAATCTGGTAAAACCAAACCTAAGCTAACTTCAAATAAATGAACAAATTAAAACAGATTGAATAGAATGGAGCTGAAGGTGACTGCATGCTGTCCAACACATTCATGAAAGGTACAACTACAGTGTGTTGTACAGTGATACACATAAATAATGAATCACAGCTGTGAACAAGTAGGTACATAACTACCCTGAAATCATGAGGTGTCACTCTTCAGGTGTTCGATCCCTCTAAGTGCAGATTTAGAGAGAACTACTTATCAAAATGAGAAGGTTCAGCCTCATAGAGAACAAAACTCCTGCTGGATTGGGACGGTCTTCATCGATTTGTAAAGCGACACACACTCCTGCTTTGTCAGCATCGCAACCAAGTAGCTGTGTGTGTGTGTGTGTGTGTGTGTGTGTGTGTGAGTGAGGTAGAGAAGGCAACATAAAGCGCAAGAGTGCACCTGTGTCCCAATTTCATACTATATACAAATTCTGTACAGTGTATACTACACACTAATCATCTTAGTATACTGTTCACGTAGTTAGTATACACAAAATCAAACACACTTCTCAACATTTTATACTAACAAAAAATTAATAAATTAAAATGCCAACTCTGGAACATCACAACTTCACAAGCACGCATCTAAATAATTTCCTAGAGAGAGAGAGGGGGGGGGGGGGGGTGTATGAAGCTTCAGTGCTTCGCTGTCATAGATTCTCTGGACTCTACCAGAGGGATAAGCATCATTCTTCTAAAGATCTTCTCTCATTCGATGCTTTGATGATGGTGGTGGAGAACACTAACGAAATCTCCCATGGTTGTTCAGCTGGTTTTAGATCAGGTGACTGAAGGACACAGTAGGTGATTCAGATTCATCAAAGCACTCAGTCATTCAGTGACCCCTTGTGTTCTGTACTGATTAATACACTCACAGAGCACTTTATTAGGAACACCTGTACACCTGCTTATTAATCCAAATATTCAATCAGCCAATGATGTGGCAACATGTTTCTGAATGTTTCTGAAACTGCTGAGGACAGAAACACCTTGTCGATGAGAGAGGTCAGAGGTCAGAGGTCAGACTGGTTGGAGCTGACAGAAAGGCTACAGTAACTCAGTAACAACCACTCTGTACAACTGTGGTGAACAGAGAAGCTTCTCAGAATGAACAACACGTCCAACCATGAGGAGGATGGACT
>JBBMJY010000022.1:25015272-25030648 GCA_037833715.1 Toxotes lorentzi
TATATATTTATTTATTTTATTTTATTTTTTTCACACCAAAATGTCAGTGTCATATTAAATGGATATTCGAAGGAGTTTTTTTGTGTTCGGAGTTCGGACAGAGCTGTGTGGTGAAACGACGTGGGCTGCTAATACACAGATTATTATTCATGGATAATAACCGCACTATCCAGCTTAGTCCCTGCAGGTTGTAACTCTAATCGGTGACGCGACTGAACAATAATCTTAGTTTATTCACCCGGAGCTCCTCCTGACCGCCGGCCGAGAGCTCCGGGTGAGCGCTGTGAGCGCGCACGGCTCAGTGTTTCTCCGTGTTTCTGTTGTCATTGTGGGCTACAGCGCACCACCGAGGGTCGCTCCTCCCAGCGTCCTGCTTCTTCACATTGTTTTCTTTGATTAAGGTTTACCCGAACTCCGCCGTCCCTCCTACCTGCTGGTCACGGTGAGTGTGGGATGCCGAGGCAGTTACTGTTATTGATTTCCGCCACCACCAACACCCCCACTTTGGTTTCTTAGACGTCGTCACTTAAAAAAAACAAAAAGAAGAAAAAAGAAAAGTGTGTCTCGTTCAAACAGGGTGACAGTTTACAGCAAAGTGATCGGAAGTGTAGCCTGATAGTTATGTGTATGTACCACAGAGCCCGCGCTCTCCTCCCGTTACTTCAAGCAGCTGGTGCGCGAGGGGCAGGGTCGTGCCTGTCTCACTGAGCTGCGCGTGCAGCGCTCGGTTCGACTGTAAGCCGCAGGGGGGCGCGAGGGAAACAGGCTGCTCTGCAAAGAAGAGCACCGTCCAGCAGGATGTCACCCACTCGAGGATCGATCGATCGATCGATAGATAGATATTGAAAAAAAGGTTTATGCCCTGCTGTAGTTATCTGACTCAAAGGAGTATAGATCGGTATCTGGATGCTCAAACTGTGACAGCCTCACTGACATTTAAATTAAGTTACACAGACTGAGGCCTGCTATTAATCTAACACATGGTCGACACATCGATTAACTGTGTGTGGATTCTTCTGTAGGTAGCAGGTCGCTATGGTACGTGTGTTGGAAGCGTGACTTACAATCAGGAGACGTTGGACACAGGAGCAGAGATGGAAACATGTCTTAATAAGTGCTGTAATGCTGTAATACCAATGCGTGGTGGATTATATTGAGATAGTGTTGTGCATTGAATCGAAGGCCCGTAACACTGGGGGTTGTTTGAGGAACTTGGTCAGAAGAGAAACATTTATTTGCTTTGGCACCTGATCTGATTAGCTGACAGAGAATAATCAGCCTGTGCTGCTGGGAGTTGTAGTCTCCGCACTGCTGTGTCTGTGATTTCTCCACCAGGCTCCGCTCTGACTGAGCGGCAGCAGTGACACACTGTGTCAGGTTTCAGGCAGCCAGCAGGAGGTGGGAGGGACTTAGAAACAACTGACCAATAGGAGCTCTGAGCTTCAAACTACCACCTGACTGTAAAAGGCAACTTGCAGCCCAGCTCCGTGAAGGTGAGGAGGATGGAGGGAAAACACCTCCGAGAGTTTCCCTCCTTTTTCAGCGGGAAACAGCTGGGTCTGTAACCAATCAGAAAGCCCATCTCTGGGACTGGAGCTAATACCTAATCAATACTTTCTCACCGGGTTTTTCAACTGGAACTGGACCAAACTGCATTTTTGAGTATTATCTGTTTGGTTTATAGCTAAGGATGTGTGAAAATCAGACTTTATAGACATCCAGTGCCTAGTAATTTCCATGAGATTTTTTTCCATTACTGATAGGATGTCTTTCATTTCACAGCAACACACTTTTCAAATGCTACAGGCCAAATAGGTCGATGTGAATGAATGTATATAGAAACAAACATGACACAAATTCACTTTAAGTAACCAGTTATCTGCATTTCACCTCAACAATGATAATAAAAATAAAAACATCCAAATAATATATTTGGGATATATCTATGAAAATGTAGTATTCCCTGCTCTACACAGGAGATGAACTGAGTGCAGCCACTCGACTGGGCCATAAACATGGGACAGAAAAAAATACACAAAGATGATACAAAGTTAAGAGAAGCACAGATGTGTGTAAACATTTTGCATAGGATTTGATGCAGAGAGCTGAAAGCTGACCTTTCACACTCATGAGTTAAGTTATTCTGAAAACAAAAACTGTCGTGCATTGTCAGGTTTGGTCATTAGCTCGTTTCTTTTGTCCTTGTGTTATTTACACTACATTCATGAAACTGGACGTGTGTGTGTAAAAGAATATGTTTGCTTTCAGGAGCTGAAGGAGAAGAAACAGACTGAAGAGACTGAGAATGGAGAGGATGCTGCCGCCAACGGCAAAACTGTAAGACAGCTCGCCTTCTTTCACTCTCCGCTTAGAGAACACGAATGAGCCTCGTCTCTGTGCTGGTGACAAATATAACTCTGTCTCACCCTGTCAGGACGAGGAGAACGGAGAGCAGGAGAACGAGGTAGAGGAGGACGAGGACGACGTGGGGGAGGAGGAGGAGGAGGAGGAGGAGGATGGAGAGGGTAGGTGTCTTCATACCTTGCTGAAGAAAAGGGGATGAAGAAACGAAAGAAAGACTGTAAAGGCTGTGATACCAACAACTGATATTATTTTTGTGAGACTTTATTATGGGATGATATTCCTGCCAGAACAAAAATATTTCTAAATATTAGCACCCAAGAGGAGTTTCAGAGTGCTATTTTTAACTGATCGCTTATTTGTATAGAATGTTCACAGACTTATTTAGGAACACACACAGAAAGCCACATTATGTCCAGTCCAAAGTGTGTGCTGTGTAGTGTGAACATGTAAACACTGTGCTCTAACTGGCACTGACACAGAACTACACATTCAGTGGATCAGCTAAGCCAGGTAATTTCAGACTTCCTATTTATTCAATAGAAGGGTTAGCCTGCCACCCAGTGGCCAGAGTGTGCAACTGCACAATCTCCTTGAGACTGTGCTGAGATCAGTATACTTAATATTACTGGGAGTTAAACCCATACTCATGTAAGCTCATTTAAATATAAAGAAAGTTCAACTAAAACAAGTTCCCGTTGCTGCTTTTAGGAATCATGTTGTTTTTAGTGGATAATCCCTGTGAATTAAATTGGGCTAAATAAAATGAGATGTTTATGTAATACAGAAATACTTTTATCACAGCATCATTTTCTCGTCATATGCAGTTCATATTAGTTTCACTGACATTAGCTTGCAGGGGTGTTTTGATGCTCACTGAGAAGGTTCTACATGTAGATTTAGTGGTCATTAAGAAGGTTGTAGAGGTTCTTTAGACAGTTAAAGGAGGAGGTTAGAAGGTTTTAGTGGTCCTTTAAAGGGGCCCAGAAGACCTTCCTTGGGTCTCAGTGGGCCTTTAGGGAATTTAAGGGGTCCTCTAGGGACTTAAAAACCTATGGGAGATTTTTCAGTGGGGTGTGTGTCCCCGTCCCACCCTCATCAGCACATGAGGGAATGTCCTTTGGAAGAATTTATGACAAGAAGCCCTGAAGATGTTCATTAGGCTGGTGGAATGTCACATTATCATCATGCTTTGGTTTCCTGTCCTTTAATTTGTCCCTCATCTGTACACATACACAGTGATTTACTTATTGATTTACATGTGTATTAGTTTACATCACATATCACAGTACCAGACCTGACAGATACCTGACTACCTGAGACAGCTGCTCAGTATGTCCCCAACCAGCCTCCGTCCTCACAGTATGTCACACTGGTCACCTTGTGGAAAGGTTAATGAGGCATCACTTCACAGTCACGTTCAAGTATCTCAGATTGAGAAAAACACAAAAAAATGGATAAGGGGAGCCTGCAGGTGGGTTTAATGAAATCCCATAATAATTTAGTTGTAACCACATAATAATGTGAGGGGAGCAGTGTTATCCAGGTCATGTAATACGTGCCGACAAGAAGCCTGGGTTCATCCAGCGTCACTGTGATTATCTGTGTGTGTTCAGGTGATGAGGAGGACGATGAAGACGACGACCTTGATGGGCCAACGGGGAAAAGAGCAGCCGAGGAAGATGATGATGAAGAGGTGAGGAAGAGTTGCCACTCATAAATGCCTTCAGCTGTAGAAAGTGCAGCGAGCAAAGAAGTATTATGGCTTCATGACAGTACAATGGAGGTGAATGGAAAATAGTGTGAATGGAACTGTGTGTGAGAAATTACTCCCTTTACTATGACAGCCAGGAATGAATGAGTGAAGGAGGGAGAGACTAAATGTCTCTTACTGCTGTGAGCACTGTACTGAAGTGGAGGCAGAAATCTTGGGACAGATGGTTCTAAACTTTGGCAATTAAGACTAAAGCTGTGGTTAGATCCTCTACCACCAGGGGGAGAGGAAGAAACATTGAAGCTTTTTGTTTTTCAGATGACCTTTGAATCACAAAACTCACTGTGTTGTTCTGAGAGCACCTTCTGCTGTTGCATTCCTAATGTGGGATGGGTGTAAAGAACTGTTGGTGCAGTACATTGATCACAGGTCCACAGGTGTTAAAGCTAAGCCACTTCTCAGACCATACGAGGCTCTCCAACCACGTACAGACTGTACTCAGGTTTCTATTCAATACAACACTTTCAGTGTGGACAGTGAGATGTGATCTGATGATACTTAGAAAGAAGAAGACAGGATCAAATGAACAACTCACAGACATGGAAGCCATGAAAAATCAGTATCAGTGTCCACCAAAGCAGGACAGCAGAGAGTGGACATCACTCAAAGTTCAGTGGTACATCTGCAACAACATGTTGACCATGTCATATTAAAGCATAATAATAATAATAATTATTATTATTATTAATAAGAATAAATAATCGATTTATGATTCTATATTTCTGTTTCTCATTATACCTAAATGTTCATTTACCATTTGCATTCTAAGAAAAGATTACAATCCATAAAAAATCGAATAAAAAGTGGTTCAGCTTTTTGAGTTTCCCTCATGTCAGTGAGCATGGAGCTGTGATGAGCAGCATCCAGCTCCAGCTGAACACTCTCACCTGAACACTTCTCACCTTGTTCCTCCTCATTTCCAGGATGAAGTCGAACCCAAGAAACAGAAGACAGATAAGTAGAGCTCGCAGCTCCCGCTCTGTCTGGAGGACGACACCATCGAGAGACAGCCAGTTTTCCAGCAAACCTTCAACACCTCAGTCCTCCCTTCTTAACAAGAATACTTTTAAAAACAGAATTAGTTTGTATTTTTATTTACATTTTATATTTTTGTAAATATTGTAAGGAGGTTGGCCATTTTGCAACAATGATCTTTCTGGGTATCAAGTGGTGCTTTGAGGACTTTTAGATCCAGACTCATCATCAGCCGTCCACATTCTGTATGAGCCAAGCAGAGGCATCCATCCCTTTACCATCACCAAAAAAAAGAAAACAAAGAAAACAAAAACAAATAAAAAAAACCAACCACACACCCTGGCTTTTATTACATTAGGGTTCTTACAAGGTGTGTGTTGGCTTGTAGTGGCATGGGAGAGTTAGAGGGACTCAGCACCTCACAGAGTGCTGATTGTGTTTTACCGGTAGTTTGTATGAGATTCTAAGGCTGTAGTTTCTGCTGTCCATCTGTCACTATACGTCTGTCCGTCTGTCTGTCATGGCCAGATGATGTTAATGTTCTTATGTCTGTGCTATTTTGTTGAACAATAAACGAGTCCTTTGATTTTGTTGGTTTGTAACTGTGTTAGTTTGTAAGTGTCAGAGGTTTATGCACCTGCAGTGAAGAGGCAGAGCAGAATCAGTCATCAGTGACGTGGGATCATTTCGACAGGGAGCAGAGCTGAGACTCCACAGTTTAACACATCACAGCTGACTTCTCGGTTTGGACAGTCAGGAAATCATCTTTAAAGCTCCTCAGTAATGTAGTGCTCATGGATCAAAGCTGGTATTCAGATTTGCTTTTTTTGTTATTATTATTTCGTCTTAAATGGTTAATATGTCACATGGTTGAGGATTGTGAAACACAAACTGGCATATTAACCGTTGGAGATGCTCTCCATACTAAAATATTCAGCTTGTCAGGTTGCACCTGTCCTGGTCGACAGTTTCAATAAAGTTTGTTCCAAACAGTCAGTGCACTGGAGGCCCTGTATTTCACGCCATCTCTTTATCATCTCACACAGCACTGCCCGACACAGGTGTAGGAGTGAGTGATGAGGGTGAGGAGCAGGCGGGGGAGGACTCTGTGGGTGTCAGCTGTAAACTGCTGATGGACTGTAGACCCTCATCAGACCTTCACATGGAGGAGAGCTGGGGCATGATCCAGATTACAGAGCCCACAAGTCTCTTCACCTTCCTCCATGAACTAGGACTGTAAGAACATTTGAATAATTCTCATTTACACCAAATATGGATTCAGTTATTACAGTTTGGATGCTGATTGCTCTCAGTGCTCTCAGCAGCCTGCTTTATTTCCCATTTCAGTCCATCAGTCTTCTGTAGCTGCTCATCCTGTGCAGGGTGGTGGGGAGCAAATTTCATTATCTGTCACATCTTCTGGATCATACATTTCACAAAGATGAAGTCACTAAGATATGAAGGAAAATATTTACAATCACTCAAAGTGTGTGTGTGTGTGCTGTAAGTTCCCTGGTCCAGGTCCAGGGAGGGCAAACAGCAGCCTCGGTGTACTGTAAACAAACTACAGAGGAGCTGAGTTTGAATGTGTCTTGTGATGGAGGAGATCATTTCCCACTGCTGTCTCATACGTACTCAGGACAGTTGACACAGTTATGAATAGGTCATTAAAGAGAGACCAATAACTTCACTAAACAGGAGGCAGACTGGAACTATGAAGGATCGGTTTTATTATTTGCATAAACTGAGCTTTGACAGTAAACATGAAGTGAACTGGAAACAGTTGGCTGTCCGTTAATGAGCTGACACAGCTCATGTTGTTTTATAGCTGCTTGCAGCTGATGTTTTGTTTTACTGGGCCTGTAGTCTGAGGCTGTGTGGAGTACGTCTCACAGAGCCTGAACTGGGCCGTGAACTATTGCTGCTTATAAAATTCCCAACACTCTTTAAATTCTCAGCAACAGCTTTATTAAGAGAAGTGCCTTTGCCACTGTTTTTCTCACTGTGGACTGAACAATCAGGTTTTTGGCTGAAGAACCGATCATGGTGGTGGAGCTGTCTCAGCTGAGGTCAGGGGTCATAGGTAGGTATGCGGCTGCGGAGGTACTCCAACACGGCATCTGTTCCTTTGGCCACGATGGCTGCTCTGGGTGTGCGGAAAGGATTCCCCTCCAGGCTGAGACACCTGAGGAACAACACAGGCTTCACCTCATCGTGGATTTGGGATTTTCACACAGATCTCACAATGACTGAACGACTCACTGCACTTAAACCTCAGCACTTTGAGGAAAAAGTTGGAAATAAGCACTAAGGGTCAGTTACATGTCATGATCATAATATGACTCCTAGAAAGCAGTGGACACCACACAGGGAAAAGACTGAACACACAACAGACACAAACACATGTTAGGAGAAGGTACAGGACAGAGTGTGAGTCCTGTGCTTCCTACCTGAGGCTGGAACACAGGCCCAGTTCAGGGGGGATGTTGAGTAGATCATTGTTTGACAGATCCAGCGTAGACAGATGAACCAACTTCACCAGGCGACTAGGGTCCACCCCACCCACTTGGTTGTTACCAAGCAACACCGTCTCCAAGGATTCAATCTGATAGAGGACTTCAGGGAAGAACTTAAACCTGTGACCAGGACAAAGATTATAACAAACAGCAGGAGACTGATGGATCCACCATGGGTGTTTTCAATTCAGATAAGTCTGCTCTTTACTATCCTCACTGAGAATGTTACAGTCACTTCAATGCGTCTCAGTGGAGCAAGGACAGAGGAGGTTCCCTGAGGAGCTTAGAGTGAGGAACCACAGGTGAGTCATGCAGGTTTTTTTTTTAGCAGACTGTTTGTTGATTGGTCAGCTGAATTGACGGGATAGTAAAGGCAAACTCTTAAAGTGGTCTTCTTACCTCAGCATGGTTAAACATGGTGCTGTTGTGACTCACCTGTTGTAATTGAGGATGATGGAGCGTAGTTTAGTTAAGTTCTTCATTTCAAATGGTAAATCAGTCAGCTGGTTATTCCTGAAAGAATAACAACAGACAGGACTTTAATGGAACATGCAGCCATTGACTGCTGGTTGTGGATCTAAATCGTATTCCTGTTCATAAGCCCTTTCAGGAATGGAATCTGTAACACTGCTGCCTTCATCTATCTGTTTAAGTAATGTTTTTTTGGCATTTACATACCAAACAAACATACACTCACTGAGCACTTTATTAGGAACACCATACTAACACTGGGTAGTTCCTCCCTTTGCTCTCCACCAGATGTTGGAAACCTTCCTGTGAGATTCTGCTCCATGTTGACATGATTCATCAACATCATTCAAGCTGCCTACTGAAGCTCCTGACCCGTATGTGCAGGATATTATGTATTACACTGCTGCCACACGATTGGCTGATTGGATATTTGCATTAAGAAGCAGGCGCACAGGTGTTCCTAATAAAGCACTCGGTGAGTATAATTCTCCTTTATATCATTTTTTAAATAATGGACTTTATTCAAACTTGACAGGACCACATCAGATAGAGCTGAAAGGCCTGTGTGGTATTTGGCCCCTGACAGGAGCTGAGGCTCTGCTGGAGAACAGAGGCCAGGGACAGATCTTACAGCTTACTTCACTGCTGAACGTTCATCTCCACAGCTTCATTAATGTTCATCCTGAGCGTGAGGGACACTGATGTCACCTCCACTTCTGACTAGTCTAATCCACTCTGTAGATCCTCTTCAGTCCCAGAAAGTCAATGTCATCATTTATTCATTAGAAAACAGAATTCTGCTGCCTGTTTTAAACAGTGTGACAGAGAACAAGCATTGTCAGAAATGTCAGAACATTGGGTCGGGACTCGTGATTCCATTTGCATTCGCGTACATACTCAGGGTGTGGACAGCAGACATGAGTAAAAGCCAAAAATGTAGAGAGACTGATGGTTTGACAATCACTGTGGTGTTTGTGGCATATGAACTGTCAGACCATACAAGACATCTGAACTCTGGACTCTGGAAAACTGGGACGGACATTTTTTTTTCTGACATCTAACTGAAAATGTGATTCATAGAGAAAATAATGGGCAGATTATTTAAGAATCAAATAACTGATTAAAGGTGTGTGCTGATCTGTGTGTGTGTGTGTGTGTGTGTGTGTACCTGAGGTCGATGTGTATCAGCTGCAGTAATTTGCATATGTCAGGAGAACAGCAGGTCAGTCTGTTGAAACCCAGATTTATGTCTGATAGTGAGGAATGGAGCTCCACCAGTCTGCACATACACACGCGCACACGCACACAGACACACACACACACACACACACACGGTTAGCCTGGGCATCATATTTGTTCAAACAGCTTTCTTTTGTGATACAACAGGCTCGTTCAGGATGAACTGCATCGCGTCTGAACGAAGAGGACGAGAGCAGGCGGCAGCAGCAGGGGGTCAGTGAGAAGAAGCCTCAGCTGAGACGGACAGTTTCCAACAGCCTTCACTGTCTGTACAGGAAGTAACACCCTCACACCCCATCAGGTCTGATCCTGATTTAATAAAATGTTATCAGACCAATCTATCAGCTTCTTCTCAGTAATTGGTGTGTTGATGACAGGAATTATTAGACTCATTCATTACAGCGTTCATGGTTTAACCTCCACATTACTGTATTACTGTTCATGAAAACGGAGATAAAATCCTCATGTAAGGCAGGCATCATATCAGGACCCATCCCTCTCATTCACAACATGAACCAACAGCATTCATTAGCATTAAATTAGCAATATTCAGCCCCACCCACGCTGAGTGTAGGTGTGTGTGATTGTGTGCATCGTGTGTGTACCTGGGAGGTATGGAGGTCAGCTGGTTCTTGCTGAAGTCAGCAGTGGTAACACCTTGATCTGCCACAGCATTGAACAGCTCATCTGGAATAACAGCCGCCTGCTTCTCACTGAACACACACACACACACACACCAAGTGACACTCTAGTTACACACTAACGTGCACAGTAACTAGAATACAACTAACAACAATTAGTCTCGCAAACCAGCAACATTGAGTCAAATGTGAAGGTGGTGATGAAGTCAGTGTGTATTATTAGTGACGTATGCTGCAGCTGTACGCTGCTGTAAACTTATCAGTTTTTTTAAAACTTGGTTCTCATTTTTGTTTTAATAATACTGTCCTCACCAATTCACTGACATCATTAAAAACACGAGCAGTCAGTAGTCAGATAGTCAGACTGAGAGTGAGTGCACCTGAAACATGGCTAAGAATTCCTCACTGTTCAGGAACACCGTGGTAAAAATACAGGCCAATATTTTTCATAAACACATAACAATAACTAACCCTTTATTGATCACCAGATTCAGGTGTTGTAGCAGCACACAGACAGAGATTAATACAGGTTAACAGAGAGAAAGAAAAAAAATCATCAGTAACATAAAACAGTAACATAAAAGTTAAACAGGCCAGTTAGATTTTGCTATAAGAGTGATGGCACAAGTGTGTGTGTGTGTGTGTGAATGTATGAGACACAAATGTCTATCACTAACCTGTACGACAATAACTTGAGAGCTTTAATGTTATGTACATTGATGCTGGCCTGGCTAGGTAACGTCATAGCTGTATGTCCTTCATCTGCTCTCTCAGGCTCCTCTGCAAACACAAACACACACTTTTAGCTCTGCTGAACCAGAACAGACACATCAGGTTCAGCAGAGTGAGAAAAGTGAGCAAATTTTAATATATTCAGGATGGAACAGGTCTAACCAGGAGCTTTCAGTAAAGCCTGGACACTGAGTGAAGTCATCACAGTCTGTAGACTTTAGGCCTGTAAAGGTTTAAATCTTAAGCTCCCTGTCACTTGGAAACTTTAGGGTTTCACTGCTGTTCATTTGGTACATTAGACTCACAATATCATTACAATCTCTGTAACTGAATGTTTTCTGTCTGTGCTGTTCATTCAGGCTCCGGGCTGTTTCGCTCTGTAATGTTCCAGCCGATGTCATCTAAGATGGCATTTCAATGAAAGCTGCTCACTGGCTGCATGCAGCTAAAAAGCCTTCTGCCTTTTTGGGTCATGGAGCATGAACACTCCAAACACTGCTTTCAAGGCTTCTTAACTCTTGTTTGATACAAAGGCTCATTTTCGAGGTGTTTATGACACTGAGAATATCGACTTATTTCAGTCTTCCTGGTACACCCCCTTGTACCTGTCAGCCCTGTGAACCACTCACTGTGCACGTCCCTTAAACTGACTGTTGAAGACCTTATCCAGACAACGTGAGAAATGCCTGTGTCTGTAGCTGCTGCTGTCATCAGTGGAAATTCAGAGCAGCATGAAATCATCCTCATGTTGTGGCTTTGTGATCACTGAGTCAGTGTGCAGGTGTCTGATCAACTGGGTTCAGTGGTCAACACGGTGTCCAGTCAGCACAAAGATCGAACTTTACCTTTAATTCTTCCTCTTAGATATTTCAGAAGCTCATTGGTTCCTTTCTGTGATGAGGACAACAGAGGAGCAGTGTAAGCAGTTAGGAAATGAATGATGAATATGAATGTTTCACCTGGAAACATGTCACTGAAATTTCATAAATACAGAAACATCACTAAACACATACACTGTGACATCTGTAGTTCACTGTTATCATTTCTCTGTCCCATCCATTACAATGTAGTGTAGAATGTAGGACTGCACTGATGTGTTTTATATATACAGTATGTCCAGGTTGTTTTACTGTGCATGTGTGTGTGTGTGTGTGTGTGTGTCACCCACAGCGAGGAGGTCTCTCCTGATCCCTCGCAGAGGGTTTCCCTCCAACAGTAACACCTTCAGATTTGGCAGCAGGCTGAGAGATGCTGGAAGACTGACAGAGACAAACCCTGAATCAAGTCAGCTGCTAGCATTTACTCTGGAGGACTCAACCGTGCTGAGTTAGATGTTAGCTTAAACCAGCACAGCGTGCATGCTTTACTCTGAAACAACTCAGGATTATATCACTTAACAGAAGTAACAGAGTATTTGAAATGAATTTAATTATAAAATATAAACCGGAATCCATGCAAACATAAATGACATTGTGAATGGTGTAAAGACTAGAGCTGGATATTTCAATCATGTGTTGAGTTTGGTGCAGTTAACTGCTATAGGTGGTCATGGTGCCGTGATGCCGGTGACCTACGTGGCGATGTCGTTATTGGTGAGGTCGAGGCGTGTGAGCGTGCTCAGTAAGGTGATCTGTTCAGGGAGAGACTTGATCTTGTTGTCTCGTAGTTCTAGAAGAGAGATGGCTGCCAGGCAAGCCAGCTGCTCTGTCTCCAACTGCTCAATCTGGTTGTTCCCAACATACAACTCCTACACACATACACACAATTATAGCTATTAAAGCCATGATATATGAATAACATTTAAGGCAATGTAGATGAAAGCTTTGCCATTCTCTGACATAAAATAAGAATGGAAATGATCAATGATCAATACTCAGTTAATCATGACAAGCCTGTAAAACACAACATGCGTACATCAAATAAACAGTAGAAAATGATCTGAATCTTAACTTTGTTTATTAGACATTAACTGTAGTGCTGACCATTCTGAGGTCTGCTCCTGACATGTATCTCCAGGATTTTATGTATTGTCCTGATTGGATAATTGGATGAATAAGCATGTGTACAGGTGTTCCTAATAAAGTGCTCAGTGAGTGTAAAAGACTTCAAGAGCAGATAAAAAGCAGAAAGCTTAGTAAATCTGCTCACAAATGTAACACCACACATGAGTTCCACACATGGCGATACTCTCACGTTGCTATGGTTACCTTGAGCGCAGGGGCAGGGAGCTTTGGTAAGAGGCGGAGCTTGTTGTGCCTCAGGTAGAGCTGCTCCAGAGCGAGCATCTCTGATAGGCTGGCAGGAATATCAGTCAGCTGGTTTCTGCTGCAGTCCAACAGCTTAACATCTGTCAAACCAGAGAAGACATTGCTCACACAGATACTCTTAAAGGGCTCAGCAGCAGGTGAAGGGTCTTTGATTGACAGGTGGCAGGTATGATGTTGAATCACTATGAACTGATAATCAAACAGCAGCTGCTGATAGAGATAGTGAAAAGAAACTTTACAGTATAGTACTATTAACATTTGCATTACGCTAACAGGAAGTTGTGTTACATATGTGTTTATTAGACTGTATTGTTGATGAGGCTGGCGCACCTGGTATTTTGTTAATGTGCTGAACAGAGCTGTTGATTCAAGTCAGCATGAGTGGCATGTACTGTGTGCTGAACTGAAAGGTAGTGGAAACCACACCAAACTGGTACAAACCAGTGAACCATTACTGATGAGGTGAACAAATGACACTGTTTCAAGATTTAGGTTACACCAAGAGTGAAAAGCAGCCAAGTAAAGAAGAAGAAAAGCTGACAGACAGTCAGCTGGTCTTACGTTTGAGCTGGGCCAGGCTGTCAGGCAGACAGCTGAGCTTGTTCTGACTCAGGTTCAGCTTCTGCAGGCAGGTGAGACAGCCCAGGCTGGACGGCAAGCACGTCAGATGGTTGTTGGACACGTCCTTCAACCGATCCCAACAAACAGGACACCTCCATCACCACACAGTAGAAAGAGTCTGGTGGGAGTGTAATATAATCACATACAGTTTGTGTTAGTTACCAGCTCTGTCAGGTTCTTCAGCTGTCCCAGCTCCTCTGGCAGGCTCTCTAGGAGGTTCTGCTGGATTGTGAGGCTATGGAGGCTCTTCAGAGAACACAGCTCCACTGGCAGTGAAGTCAGCTGGTTGTGACTGGACTCACAGGAGAACAAACACATCACATCAGATTTCAGTTTATAGTAAAATCATAAATATATTTTCCATTCACTTTTCCCTCTGTATTCAGTCTTACTCAGGGTTTAGTGCTAACTAGGGTTGTTAATCTAAATTAGTCAAGTCAGAGTGGTGGTGCCAGAACAAGTATCCAGGGTGCCGCAAGATTTGTTCATTTTTATTTTTCATACTTACAGTTTACTAATGTATCAGTAAAGTGCTAATATTATTGGTCAAGTCACCAGAACACCCTGATGAAGCAGTATAACTTTGGACTTCTTGTATATATATTACATTTTGAAATCTGAACTGTATTCTGCACATCATCATCAGATCATGATCTCATATTCAACTCAAAAGCCTTCTTAGGTCTGCAGTGTACATGTCTGTACCTAAGTCGTAGTTGCTGGAGTTCCTGCAGTTCTCCCAAAGCACTGGGTAAACTGCTCAGCTGGTTGTCATGGAGCTGCCAGAGCAAATGAACATTATAGATCAGTTACAATTCAAATGCCTGATAATTAACACTGGCGTCTCACAGTAACACTACTTTAATCAATATCTACAAGAAACAAAAGGCAGCCACAAACAGATGCTGTGTATGTACTCAGTGAGTTAGTGACTCAGTGGGTAGTAGGTTGTGGAATTAGAAAATGAATGCGTTAGGATGGGGACCATATTACAAGAAGACTGGGTCAATTTATGCCAGTTAACAGATTCTAACATTTGGTTTGCAACCATCATAACATCTATAACAGATGACTAGAGTTGTTTTAACGCCTTTAAAATTTTAAGATAAAACACATTCAGCATATTGAATTTCTACTATGAAGTCAAAGTACTCTGGCACAAAACAAATCTGAAAATCCGAGAGTGAATGAGCCTTTTTCCATTGGCATACTTATAACACTAGTAGGAGCAGTGTACTACTTGGTGGATGAGTTACTGAGTTGGGCTTCTCACTGACTGAGGTGGTGTTTCTTACATCCAGTGTAGTGAGTCCAGGCAGCAGTCTAATGTCTTCAGACAGCTGTGTAAGCTGATTGGATGAGAGCAGTAGTTTGGTGAGGTCAGTCTGCTCCCACCAGCGATCAGATGCTTCAAAGGACACATTTTGCTGGGCCTCCTCTGGTGTGTCAATATTTAGATGATACACGTTCTGAGGGACTGAAATGAGTGTTAATATAGCTATCACACACACACATTTTTAAAGGGTTAACGTGGTTAAAAGGACTTTCAATATTATTATAATGCAAATATCACAAGGTTACGTTAGCTGCTCCATTAGCTTCAATGCTGACTTCTGTTCTATGTGTGAAATGCTTAAAAAACTTGAAGCATTTGTTCCTGAAGGGAAGTCATGTTCATTTATTATTTTAATCTCTGCTACCGCTCATATCTATCTATCTATCTATCTATCTATCTATCTATCTATCTATCTATCTATCTATCTATCTATCTATCTATCT
>JBBMJY010000022.1:25053287-25078104 GCA_037833715.1 Toxotes lorentzi
CTCCAGCCAGACCCCCCCCCCTCCTCACTGCCGTGGAGCCCAAAGCCTGACGCGGGACGTTCCTGGTCTCGAGCACCGCGGATTTACTCCAGCTGGCACGCGCACGATGGCAGAAATGAATAGTCTATGGAATGATAACGACCGACAGCGCAAGATGGGCAGGCGTTGAGATCAGCTTTAACGGTGGCGGCTCAGCTTCGAAATGGTAGGACAAAACCTGTTCCGGTACAATAATGTAGTAGAGTGTACCTTCCTATTGGTGTGCTGTTTCGTGTTTTCCAAAAAAGACGCAATGCGAGGAGTTGAATGAATAACATTATCTACGCAGCTGAAAGTGGAGCGGAAAGCGTCGGTAGTTACATCCCTCTCTCTAAATGTCAGCAAGTCCGTTTTCGCTATTTTTTTGTCTGCGTCTTTTACTTTGTAGACGCGTCCGAACATTATAGTCCGATACGTGACGTTTCCCTACAGAGAGAATCTGTCACTAAATTTCATTCAGAAATGTGGCAAATAAAATTTCACCTTGCACGCCGGCAAACAGATATACCTGGCACAACACGACTCGAAAACAATGCTGAATTGTCAGGATCTACCCTTAAATTCGGCGCTGACAAGACACGCAAAACAGCCCGCACTAAAAGAAAATCTTAACTTTTAGAATCGGTTCGACCGCTTGGTCAATTGGCGTCTTCCGTCCAACATACCGTGCAGGGCGGAAGCCAGCAGTGTGAAACGATTATTAAACTTGATATTTTGTTGTCATTAAGGTCTTTTTGAAAATGTTATTTGTGCCGAATTTGCCAAAAGACCGTTAAACCTGAGAATATTTTACGTGACATGCGAGACGACATGTATGTTTGTCATAAAAGTCAATAGTCAACTTGGACTCCCGCAGTTTTTAATGGAATTTGGAGCAACGTTGCCTCCGTACCGGAGAACGGGACGTATCGGCGTTACACAGGCTTTATCCCATCGGCAAATGTGCTTTCCGACCCCTGGTGGCGCGCGGGTAAGAAGACAACATGCAATTGGTGTGTGTAAATCAGCGCGTGAAGCCGCGGATGATAGTTGTTGAGTTTGGGAATTTATTAAAAGAGCGAGCAGCAGCAGGCCCGCCTGCCCCGCTCTGTTCGTCACGCGGGACAGCGACAGGCCAACTTGAAGTTCAGCTTAAGCCTTCTTCTCCCGGTTTGTGTGCGTGTGTGTGCGTGCGTGTGTGTGTGTTAGTCAGCAGAAAATGGCCGCAGTTAAAGCCAGCGGGCTGAGTTAGAATGACAGGCCGACAGAGGGCCTCCTGTCCCGGCATACAGCTGGGGCAGAGAGCCGCCGTGATGAACACAGAGTTGCAGCTGGTGGAGGCAGTCCTCCTGTACCCACAGTCCTGCTGGAAACACTCAGTGGAAGATTTGAGTTCATGTTGGGAAGCGAGCCAGTTGACAACAGCTCAGATGCCACAATAGAGAAGAAAGCAGTCAAATATTGGCCTTCCATCACCATCAGCTCTGATACGTGACACAGATTAAATTTGAGAATAGACTGTAGGCTATTTAATTAATTGCTGTGGCTAAATCCTCCTGAACACAGCTCACAATACCCACAAAGCTGAAGTGAAATTAGGCTGCTCTTGGGTGTGCTGATGTGACAGAATTTATTTATTTATGTTGTTGCAGAGCATACTCGTCTCATTCTCAAGCAAAAAAAAGAAGAAGAAGAAGAAAAAAAAGAACCTTAAATGAACATTTGGGCCAAACCTTTCCCCCAGTTTTAAGAATAAGCCTACATATTTTCTAGCTGTAAAAAGTACTTATATTTATCCTCTTACTAACTACTAGTGTATAAATACCCTCACAGCCTGCTATAAAAAGCCAGTGGTAGAATTATAGCCATGGTTAGCTGCACCTTCACCAGCCTTAGTACTGAGACTGTTCACATGTAAGCTACTGTAGATGGATCAGTGATAATAATGATTTAATAACCTAATTTATATTATAATAAAACAGGGTTCATGCTGCTTAATGAGGTCAAAATGCAAATGATTGACAAAGTAGCTGTTTATTGGCGCTGTCTTTAATGTTCATTGTTACATTAGTGACATATCAGTTGTATTCCTTGTGTGGTACATTTTCATAGGTAAGATACACCTCTATTAGTCCCACAGTGGGGACATTGCATCAAATATTTGTTCAAATATTTGTAGATATTGTAGATATTTGTTCATAGTTTGTTTTGTAAATGTCACAGTCACATCCCTTTTTCATGTATTACCCCAGTAGCTTTATTTGTTCATCCTATAGATTTCTTAATATTAATATATCTTTAACCTGTGCACTTTGCTACTGTTTGTAGTGTCAGATACTAAACTGCATTTAGTGTAATGGTACTTATACTGTGTATGATGATAATTAAGTTTGATCTGATTTAATATTAAAACAAATGATCTGCTTTTAGCAATAGTGGAAGAAGGATTAAAATATTTTACACTGTAAAAATACTCCTGTTACATGTAAAGGTCCTGTATTGATGTTGCTCAAGTAAAAGTACATAACGTGAGTCTGCATTTTAGACACATTAGCAAAATTTACAGTAACAAAAGTAAAGAGCAAAATGTATACTCTGAGTGTTATCCAGCTCTATTATTGGATTATTATATTACAGATGCATAAATGTTTAGGTAGCATTTTGTTGTGTTAGTTTGTCAAGGTGTAGCTAATTTTAAGTATTTAAAATTTCATATTTTATAAGATGATCAGATTATTATATGTAAAATCTTAATTTCCAGTCAATTTCAAAACGATGTGGAGTAAAAAGTATAATATCTCCATGTAAACTGCAGTGAAGTATAAAGCAGCATAACATGGAAATAACTCCAGTAAATTATCTGAGTTACAAGATACAAGATACACCTACACTTTTCTTTTGAAGCACATCCTCAAACGCTGTGTGAACAGCAGTGTGGGAATAACGGCCACAGTGTGTCTGAAGGTGGAAATACTGTGCGGCTTTGTTTTGGGGATGTGTTCAGGAACAGAAGGTGGGTCTGTATTTTTCGACAACACGTGTAACCGTGCTCTGTGCAGACTTTGTGTGTTTGCCGATGTTTGGCGTCTCACCAAATCAGGACTGTGAACATTGTGCTGTGTGGAGAATGTAAAGCCGATCCTGAGACGAGCTGCTCAGTGTGCTGTGAGGCCGGTGTGGAGAGGCAGAGTGCAGCAGCTGCTGCGGCTTTAAGCCCGTCGTTTGGGATGGGCTGAATTCATAACGTCATTACAGTTTTTCTTTTATTCTTCGCCCCCTCATCTCCTTCCCTCTCTAAATGACACAGCCCCCGTGCTCCGTTACACCTCCGGCCATACTCTCCAAAGAATGATTATTCCGAACTTTCTCTCTGTTTTTCTCCCTGCGGGGCATTTTTCCGGGGCCTCAACTTTTCTGGCGTGTCATCATTTCTGGAGTTAACGCGGCAGAGTCATCCGAGGCGACCAGAGCTCGCTCATATCTGGATTCTTAAAAAACAAACCAAAACACACACTCAGTTTAACAGCCCAGGAAATGCAGCGTTTTCTCTAACCCGGAGGTACCACTTCTAAACTGAACGAGCGGGGAAGAGCTGGTAGAAATGTGCAACAAGAAATGACGACGCCGTGGAAATTAAGATTTTCAGCCCTGGGATGTTTATGTTAACGCAGAGCCTGGTCTGATTCAGCTCCTCCTCATCAAAATGATGTTTTCTCCTCTCTCTCTGTCTCAGGTAAAACTGCACTGTGCTTCCCTGTGCCTCTTGGCCATTGTTGTTACAGTGGCAGAGGAGAGCCTGCCCTACAGGGACATGAAGCTATCATGTAGTTAACTAATAATCCATGTTACTGTGTTGATTTGATAATGCTGCTGAGTGTGCATGAAGGAAAACAATCCAGTGACACACGTCCTCATTTTCACAGTTTCAACTATTCTTACACTCAGTTGGTGTCATTGTGCAGAAGAGGACAGGCAGTGATATGAATCACAGATTAATATCTGGAGCAGGTACACACAGTTAAGGGGTGGAGAGCTGAATCACACTGACTGCACCAGGCCTGTTGAACAGGGGCTTGAATTAACATGTGGTTATTAGCTGGAACATGCTGAGAGGAGTGTTTGAAAGCCTTCATGACATTCGTGTTTGTCAGTGTGTCTGCTTACAGTATGCTTTGTGTGTGTTTGTGGACATATGTGTTGGGAAAGATTTTTTTATGTCTATCTGCAGATACCAAAGAAAGTTTGAATACACGCACACAGCTGTGCCTTTGTGCCCCTGCAGATCTGAATTCCATAACTGTAGATTAATGAAAGTTGGGCAAGTGTTTAGTGTGTGAGATGTGAGAGGAGAGGGAGGACAGTGTGAGGATCAGTAAACTTAAACTGGTGCTGAGTTTTGATTGTCATTACCATTATTCTAACATGAAGCTGTTCATATGTATTTTACTTACAACATTCATTTTTTTTAAAGCTCACCACAAAACATTCAAATATACTACTAGCAATACTGCTACTACATTGACTTATAACTTCTGCTGGGTACATTTTCAGAACATCTCTTGACTCTGCCAACCCCTGTTAGTATTACTATTATTACCACAGCTGCTGCTATTGCTATTATGAATAGTATTGCTATAGCTTCTATTCGTACTGTTAAAGTAGTATTGCAGTACTTGTACTAGTATTTAGCTCTGCTATAACTGATGTTTCTTTTGCTGCAAAGTTTATTACTAGTACTTTTGCTACATCTACACCTTTAATTACACTATGCTACTATTAAAAGTACTGCTACTATGATGGCAGGTCTACCAGCGTGGCAATGCCAGCAACTGCTCCAGGAGTCCATGATTAAATGGAGATTCTTTAAATGGAGCTTCTTCAAGAAATTTGCACCACTGTGAAGTACAATATCAACTGAAGTGTGTCCTGTATTACTAGCTAATCTTGTGTCCCTGACTTGTTTGGGGGCACTGTCTTAAAATCAAGTTTTGAGGCCTTTATTAATTTAGTTTATATTGTTCTAACATTTTTTAAATGGGAACTTGGAGGCAACGGGGTCCACAGTGAACAATGGCAGAGTCAGAGGTGGACTGCGGTGGCTATGTTCACCCCTGGTTACAGTCTGGCCACCCCACTTAGCACTGTGTTTCAGGTTGCTCTTTTTTTTTTTTCTTGAGCGGAACCATTTCTCCACTGCCGCAGCTCCACTGGGGATGCTTTTTAACAGCGTGCTCATCTGGTTGTATTGCCCCTCCCCCACCCACTCTGTGTTCAGCTCACTTGCTGCTGTATTCTGAGGGGAGATCAAACACATTATGTTGCTGAGTTTTGCTGATGTGGAATAAAACCAGAGTCACTCCTGGCAGTATAATTACCAGAAATATGTTTTATTGACAACTGTTTCATGAATGAGTGTATTTTAGTGAAGGGCTGATTCGAGCACACCTGGCATAAAATAGCTACTGACTTTTCGTATGACTGGGATACCTGCGCTGAGTGAAACCTGACCTTGTGCTGCTGGATGCACTGAGTAATTTGTTTTCCATCAAAGTATAAATCAGTCTCATTGTGTTTGTTTCTTCTCCTAACATTCCTCCTCTGCATCATTAAAACTAAGACACCTACAAAAAGTGCCCTGAATAGGATGTCTTGCTTGATGTATAGGAGAATTTTATTTCCCCAAACTATAGTGAGGCTAATGTTGGTGACAAATAGATTACACTTCCTGTGGCTATTTCACACTAACAGCCTCCCAGGCCCTCTTCAGACCTGGCTTTAACATGCATCTCTACATGGGTCTCCAGTGACCACTTGTGATCAGATCTCACTTCCCCTCTGTATACGCAAATAAACATGTGCATCAATTCTGTTTGCTAAGACCAAATGTGTGGTTGTTTTTAACTGGCGGGAAGCAGTAATGTACTTCCTGTGCCTAATATGCTGGAAATTAAAAGAAGAAGAAGAAATCAAAGCAATACAGACGTGGTCTTGTCCTTGGAGTGTTCCAGGGAAACCAGATCGTCCAAGTTGTTTGACGCACTCATAATATATCTTAAAACCAGAATAAATACATACATCCCTGTATGGAGAAGATGATCTGTAATAACTATCTATGTTGAGTATGTATATTGAAGAACTTAGTGGAGTCAGTTGAGTCCTTCATTGTGGCCCAGGACACATTTGCGTTCCCACTCTTAAAGGAATGTGCACACATGCGGCCCAGACAACCTCCAAATGTTGTCTGAGTGATCAGATCTCAAATGCGTCCTCAGTGCATCTTGGGTGAATTCACACCTGTACTAAGGTGTCCACGTGTGATTGGATCCCTGGAGATGCATGTTAATGCCCGGCCTGAACATGGTCTCGCTGTTTGACAATGGAATGCTTGTAATGTGAAGGAGCAGCAACAGGAAATGCTTGATTTGCATTAGAATTTAATGCTCCAGAATTAACAGCTCCACTAGAACAGTGACTGCTTCAGACAGTTGTTAAAGTGACAGGAGTTTTTACTACAGGCTGAAGTTTTTCACTGCGTCTGTATTGGTAAGTTGCAGAGGCCGACTGAAAGTGGAAGAGCAGCGTGTTTGTGCCCTCTAGTGAGCCGCCATTGTTGGCAGCTGAACTGGGTCTGTGTTGTGAAGGCCAAGCTGGATGTTACACTCAACTGGACAGTGAGCCAACTGGGCTCCAGGTGTTTTTCCATAAAAACAGTGTCAGTGGGCAGAATGGAAAAGAATGAATCAGTAAGCTAGTAGCCTTGTAAGCTAGTTTTAGGTCCGTGCACACTGAATTATTTACTCTGATCCAGTGAGTTTTAAAGTACTGGACACTCACACTGTGAAGCACAGCGCTCACTGTCATGTTGGGACATACAGGGACATTACCATCTTGGTGCCTTAGACGAGACATCCGCTGGCGTCCCTGATGGATTTTTTTTCATTTGCATATTTTAAGTTTGCTCTCAAGTTCCTTTAGCATTTTAATGGAGCACAGTGGGGCAGTTTTGACAGCTGTCATTCCATGAGCAAACATCTGAATTTATATCTGATAGGCTGCCTATATCTAAATACCTGGATTTGCCTGCCTCACGACTTCAATATCATGTTATTTTCAGGGTACCCTGATAATTTATGTGTATTAAACTTAGCGACTCACTGGCTACATGACTCTACATGACTACATGATCGACTAGAGGACACACCTGTGCACATAAACTATTGTGTATGTTACATGCTGTTGAATCTGATTGTTTCCCTGCGAGTGAAAAATTTTTGCTGTCAGTCCTCACCGACACAACTTTGTACATTGCCGTCAAATATGTACAAGTTATTTTTGCTGCAGAACAGCAGGCATGTCATGAACTACAGGTATTTTGCAACAAGAGTCTTGCATAAGGACCATAATACAAGGGTAGATAGGGCATTATGGCCAATTATGTCTTTTTTTGGGGGGGTTGCCATGGCATGTGCAGATACAGACCAAATATTTTAGTGCTTTTATCAAAAACTCAGCCATAGCCATCAGGATCTTGTGATCTTGTGGCAGAGAGAGTATGATGGACTATTCATCATGAAATGAATAACTGCTGCATCCCTGTTCTCACTGAACCTACACAGCAATACTTTGGACGCAGCCATTGAGCTGGATGGACTAACCTGCTGAGCTGACAGGGAATCCTTGCTGTGTAGTAGGACTGTGCGTTATATCCACAAGGAAATGTGCATGAGTACTGTGGTAGTGTCCAACAGCTGTTCTCCTCTGGTGAAGTTTACAGTGGTGCCAGTCATACAATCTGCAGAGGGAGCTCACTGCTGTTGTTATTGTAGCAGTGTGCCTGTGAAAGATGTACAGTGCCATCATTGATCAGCAAACAGTTCACCCCAGCAGATTTTTCATTATTGCTGGTGACCTCAGTCATGCAAATTTAAAGACAGTTTTGCCGAAACATAAAATACAGTGGACCTTGTTTACATCTAGGTAGTTGCTTCTAATGTAAGAGTGATGCAACCAACTGTAGGTCGCAGTGCACACAGTGGAGTTTGGACTGACAAGGACATTTAACTGTTTAAACTTGTTAATATATTACAAAGATCATTCCACATTATAAGATTACAATAAATTATACTTTATTAACTTAGCACTTCACTGAGAAGGACATTTTCTTTAGTAATTTAAATGAAAAAAAAAAGGTTGAGTAGACAGTTGCTGTGTGTTAAGACTCCTTGTGTTGATGCTCTGTATGTCAGGAGGAAAGCAGGTATTTGTTACATCATGCAGGCACTGATCGCTGGCAGCCCGCCCAATGAGGCCAGAGGATGTACGCCATGTTAGGGAAGTGTAGGAGTCTGCATGAGTAGGTAGAGTATGTTCTCAGTTGTGATGCACCATTTAAGTCAAAGTAACAGACAGTGTAGTGAGTATGCACACTTACTTAGATGTAAAATAGAGGTTACCTGCTTCAACATAACTACTAACAGCAGAGCACTGGATGTGGCTTATTTAGTTGTATTTAACAGAGGTTATCCATCCATGTATCCATGTTCATCCCACAGCTCATTCACTGTCTCTGGCTCTTTGTCTTCCAGTGGTATTATTAGATCTGTAACTAGCAGCTGGCTCAGCTGCATTATTTATGGCAGTTTAGCTTTGTTTTACTTCTTCATATCATACTACAAAATCTTACTGCTGGAGCTCAGGTGGAATCCCCCCTTTTAGTGTGATTGTGCAGAATCAGTTTTTACCTGCTGTGTCTGCAAAGCAACAACACACTTAAACAATGAAATCACAGATGTTTGTGATTAACCATGATAAACTGGTCACATACTGTGTGTATTCACATTATGTTGACATGGCATGAAAAGCAGAGATTTACTGAGTCCAGTTTTCCAGTAATCCAGTATTTCGGGCTAGCACACTGAACAAGTTCTCCAGCCTGAATGACCATATAGGTTGTTTGTCTCCACCCCCTGATATGACCAATAGGAGTGTCTCGTGAAATAGAGCTTGTACGTTGGCAGGCATTTCAGACCTTCATCATCATGTTTACAGTAATGAACACGAGGAGTGTACCGGAGGCGTTGTATTGGACCTTTGTCATTGGTTATGAAATGGTCACGGTTTGGTTAGGTTGGTCCCATGGATCGTAATAAGCTGCTTGCATACATGATGTACGGGCTGGGTTTTCTCTGCACACTGTGCAGGCTCAGTCTCACTACACAAACAAATGTCACGGCAAATAAAAAGAAACAACACCCCACCAGATTAGAAAAAAATACACTACTACATCTATGTCAGTGTACCTTAGATATGATGAAAACTAAATCTGGCTGATTCTGAGTATTTTTAAAACTTCAAAAAACGTTGTGCGGAGTGCATGTGTGAACACAATTGATTTCAGGCTTCAGAGATGTAAGCTGTGTCTGACAGCACCTGGCATGTAAAGAGAGCTGAGCAAAGAACGGAGCTGCAAGTGAGAGGCATTGCTCACACATGTGGTGGACATGGGTACACTGGCACAACAGAGAATTCAGAGGATAGTGAAAGACAATTAAGAATTAAGACAACTACCATAGACAGATACTAACTGACCACTGACTGAGCTGGCAAGGAGCTAGTCAGGCTCCTTCCCCACTCTGAAAACTAGAAATTCAAGGAGAAGACAACTACAGCACAGCTAAGGTCAGAAATATTATATTTGACAAGAAATTCTTAGCACACATCTCATGGCCGTCAACAGTGGTTGGAGTCTGCTAAGTTGCTGTGGACGTGATTCAGTTATTAGAGAATTCAAAGAGGAATCCCACAATAAAGTGGGCAGTGTGGGGGCTCCTTAGTCTGGCTGACTGTTGTCCCAGTTTGTGCCTTTGGCACATAGATGCTCATTGCATTAAAATTATGAAGCCTGAAAAACAACGCTGTGCATGCATGAGATTGATTTCTATGCAGTGGCAGTAAACACAACACATGGGTAAGCCCAGAACTGTGCTATATTTAGAACTTAACGAGATATTTAGGGCAAATAAACAGTAACATTAACCTCGAGGAACATTCACCATCAGACACACACACACTCACACAGTAGGAGAGCCTCAGAGGGTAGCTCAGCTACAACACATGTACCCTCACTGCCAAAACCCACAGTCTAACACTAGCTTCTCATAGCTAGTTAACTCTGTGCTACACTAACCCTCCATGTTACACACTGAGTAGCCAAAGAGGCCATGTCTCCTACAGTCGTTGCTCTCTGTTTCCTTTGTTGGTTCCTCTTTTGGTAACTACATCTGAGGATGTAGTTACCTTCAAGTATGGAGCTTCAGTCACATGACAACAGGTGGTTGTATATGGGGGAGATGGTAACTCCTCTGTGTGTTCAAAGGTGGTCTCTGGTGTCAGATGTGAATGCCCCCCTTCATCTATGTCTGGCTGTCCCCTGACTCCTAGTTGATGGCCTTTGACCCTTTCGAGATGATGCTGTGAGCAGTGGTCACAGCATCATCCCGGCCAATCAATTCCTGGGAATTTGTTACAACTACGGAGAAAAAAATTATGTAGCTGTTTCTAAAGAAGGAGGGATTACGGGTTAGGAGGAGGGATTTTGGATTTTTGGAGGTCAAATACTGTTGCCCTGATTGAAAAGAGAGCTTGTAATTAATAACTAAGACTGAGCAGATGACTGAGGGGGTTTGAACCATGTGCTGTTTGTATAATACACTGTGGTAAACTGTGTGGTACTTTACTTTGTAAGTATCTGTTGTACTATAACATAAACTGAGGTAACACTTTTGTCAGACCTGGTTCTGACTGGCTCCCTGGCTCAACATGAGGCAAAGTACTACAACACAAAAGCCGTGCACGCCTTCGGACACGCAGAGTGGTGTTAATGAAAGAAGACTGTGCTGTGAGGATGTACACACCTCATGTATACATCACACCTTGGGCCAGATACATAAAACTAAGCGTTTTCGATGTGAATCTACACAGAGTTTTATTCATCTGGCCCCAGTTGTGGAGCCCATGGCTGTCACATGTGAATATCATCATGATGTCATGCACCACTCCAGTTTCGAATTATATCTTTGCGTGATGAGTTGTTGTTATTGTGTTTTTGGCTTGTGTTATAGTGTTGCGGTGCTGAATGAAGAACTTATGTAAAGTGCACGTTTTAATTGGCTGGATTGTTCTGTAACAGTCTCTGAAATGGTTTGAGGATTCTGTCTGTCTCTGTGGTCTGTGCCTTGGTTCGTCTAGCTCAGCCACTCACCCTGATCAGATCAATCACTCTTTATGGTGATTCAGTTGTATTTCTGCTTGTTTTAGTTAGGACTCCATCTATTGCTGTTGGTGATGGTGATGCATGTTTGTCTCTTAACTTGGAAACTTTAAGCGAACACATTGCCATTATAGGTTACTCTGCTTAGAATAACTTACATTCTGCCCACTACCCATCTACCCATTCTACCCATCTCCCACTCTCCTTCATCACTTCAGTTGTTCCACTTTAGCCACACAGTATAGCTGTTCTCATGATAAGGTTTTCTGTGGCAACTAACCAGAAATAGAATAGTGATTTGATTACAGCTTAAGAATGCGGCTTGTTAACCGAGATGAATTGTCTGTCTGTGCTCATTTGTCAACATAGAAATTTATTTAAGTTGTCATTTAAGATAAGTGGCCACAGAGAGAGGCTGAGGACACAGAAAGTTAACCTCTGGTAGCTGGTTGTAGTCTATATGTTTTCAGTGGATTAATTAATTGTTATTTGGTTTAATGGTACATACATGGACATAGACTGTCACCATCTCTGACAGAAAAATAAAAAGAAATTTAGGTCTGCTTCTAGTTTCCTTACTGGTTTGTTTCGTATTTCATGTGTCAGTGTGTGGTAATTTGAGGCTGTTACCAACAGAGGGGGCTCACCCGTCCACTGGTTAGTGGTCTAATGATGGTCATTCTAAAAAAGGGTTGTATACCATATATATAGTTACTGCAAGCCAAGCAGATCTTTTGTAATTTGGAACTCACTCATCAGACATACAGTCCTGACCGTAAGTATTTGGACAGTTACACATTCTCTGAGCTTCAGCATGTGCAGTTTGAAATGAAATAATGGAGAGAACAGAAGTGCTAAGTTGCCAATTTAGAGTCAGCTAATGGATGAATGGATGGACAAATATTAAAAATATAAGACAGTAAAACTTTGAAGTCACTCAGAGGAATGAGTGTCTCTAATTCCCAGCTGTGTTGCAGAAACCATTCTTCCCCATTTCAGAGCTGAAGAAGTTTTGAAGTAAACCTCTTCCGTGTTTAGCAGTTATCATGCATGCCGTCCATGATGTATACCTCTTTAATATGTCTTTCTCTGTGTGGCTGTCCAGCCTCTCTGGGAAATAATGAGTAATACTCTTTGTGGTTTACTATAAATCATATCCGAAAAAGTGTTTAGGTCTCAGTACTGGACCAAATTCGGTTTTGAACACAGGTTACATAAGGGTAAACCGTTTTTAACAGTATTTCATTGACTATAATTAAATACACTACCTGTTAAAAAAAACAGCAGCAGATAAACAAAATTTATCTCTGTTTTTAAGCAAGATACATTTTCAGCTGTGAGGCACCGAAATCCATCGACCTGTGAGCAAATTAATCTTAGATGTTTCAGTTATGTGTTTGTGGCTCAGCCTCAGTAGCTGCCAAGTGTGATTGATCCCTAACAGATTACAGGTGAAGACATGTAAAAATGTAGAGTATGTACAATAACATGCTACCATTCTTACTTCTATAGGGAAATTGAGGGATAAATAAGGAATAAATGTAGACTGTGCTGAATAACACTTAAGAGTTGAATAGTTGAACATACTGTAAGCACTGTAGGTACATTCATAAATCTGAACAAAATACACTTGAAGCCTAAAAAGACACTTTGCTTTGCGCACAGAGAGTAAGTGAAATGTGTGCTGATTACCACAGCGCCATAAAACCATCAGACGATGAAAAGCTAAAACACATTTGGTTTAAACTGCCTCTTCTCTCCCTTCTTCTCTCATATCAGTCATAGGGACTGTCAGTATAGATGTCCTGGCCAGACTGGTTGAAATAAGTGTTCAGTCACAGGATGTTGTAGTCAGGTCAGAGTATTCATAACACACCCACATCAGGATAACCAAACCCAGCAGGGTGGAAGATTTCTGTGAGTGAAAACAGAGCTGCAGTGTGTTGTGGCTGATCATGATGGTATACTGCTAACTGAGGATGTGCTTTAAGTTTCTTTGGTCAGTGATAATTGTGTCTCTCTGTCTGTCACATAGGATGAGTTCCATCCGTTCATTGAGGCTCTGCTGCCCCAGGTCCGTGCCTTTGCCTACACATGGTTCAACCTCCAGGCCAGGAAAAGGAAGTACTTCAAAAAACATGAGAAAAGGATGACTAAAGAAGAAGAGAGAGCGGTTAAAGATGAACTGCTGGGAGAGAAGGCAGAGGTGGGAGAGTTCACCAAACAAACTGAAGACATTTAAGTCGCACCAGTGTTTTACAACATGTTAATATACTTCACACATTCCAAAATTACACTAGCCCTAACTGATCTTAAAGCTATATTAACATGTTATGAGAATACATTATTCAGTACCTTAATTGACACAACTCTCTTTACAAAATCATTCTGTTCTTAGGTGAAACAGAAGTGGGCCAGCCGTCTCTTGGCCAAGCTAAGAAAGGACATCAGACCTGAATGCAGAGAAGACTTTGTCCTGTCAGTCACCGGGAAGAAAGCTGCGTGCTGTGTCCTGTCAAACCCTGACCAGAAAGGCAAAATGAGACGCATAGATTGTCTTCGACAAGCTGACAAGGTAAACATAGTTCTGTTCCACTAGTTCTGTGCCACAGTTTGAATCAGCAAGTCAGGTCAATACTGTAAGTAAATGCTGATGGGAATGAAAGAACTTTTGAACTTTAACCATTTATCGACGCTGATTAACGCGTTTTGATATTTAACTGTGCCCTGTTTGAGACAGTCGCCTGGATAGTGGTCCCTTCTGTCTCCATCACTTGTTGTTATGCAACTCAGGCATCATATAATTGGATTAGCTATGAAGGACACACAGACATCTGGTTTCATACGTCTCAGGCTACAATATCATCTAATCTGATTCATACTTTTTTACAACATTACCCACGGTATTGTTACGTTTATTTTGTAATTTTGGCTTTCATGTTTAGTGAAAATGATTGTGTTAATGAATTCTACACTTCTAGTTATTATAGGTGAAACTAATTGTACCAACTCAGAAATGTGCTATTATTTTGGGATATTAGGGCAAGGTTTAGTTGTACCTGGAGGATTTCTGTGTTGGTGTTTGTTTGTTTTTTTAACTGAAAGAAAAGGCTCAGTCCAGCTTTCTATCCCAATTATTTGTGACTCTGAGTTAAAGGAAAGTGTTAAAGCCACTGTCAGGGTGAACGCAGTACAGCAAAAACTACAAGAAAAGCAATGTCCAAGAGCTGATGAGCCATAGCGGAAACAGGGATTTGAAAGTGTTGAAACGTGAAAATGTTTGATCAGTTGGAGGTATTTCACACTGTCTAACAACATCAACACTACAGCTGGGCTTAAAATATGGATAAGATGCCAAAGTTAGAGTTTGGCTCTCATTTAATCCTGTTTTGTTTGCAGCATCTGAAGCCCAAAAGCTTCTTTGATATCAAACACAAAGACAGAAGTTTATTCATGCAGATACCATCTGATTTAATTTGCTCCATCTCACTTAATTGAAATACACATAATCCCTTTTTTTAGCATCATAAAAGTTGGCTTGCTTGAGGAGTAATGAGATTATAAATTTACCGTCAAACTTTTGGCTAGTATAGATGACTCAAATCAATTCAGTGAGGCAGTATTGTGCACATGAAGGGGAGCATTGGTGCAGTGTAACCAAATGGTATATTGTTACACTAATCTTGGCGAGAGTTGGATTCATGTTGTTTTCCAACAATTTTGTCTTTTCCTAGGTGTGGAGGTTGGACCTGGTGATGGTCATCCTGTTTAAAGGAATCCCACTGGAAAGCACAGATGGAGAGCGGCTTGTGAAGGGAGGCCAGTGCTCCAATCCAGTCCTCTGTGTCCAGCCTCGACACATCTCTGTCTCTGTCAAAGAGCTCGACCTTTACCTCGCTTACTATGTACAGGAGAGAGGTATGAACCAACACACACTTTAATGTTGCTCTTTATGTTATCCTTCATTTGTGAATTGAGAAACTGTACTTCAGGTAAAATTTAAATAGGATAGGATCATGAATTATTGGCAGACACCAACCTACTGATCTACTGTTACCATTATGCAACCTAGAGGATTAATAAACACACACAGATTGGTTTTCTTTGTAAAGACACATCCTGACGTAGGTATGCAGACCTGCAATAGGAGAGAAGGAGGCACAAATACCGCACAATTATTTATTTCCCTTTTTTTATTGGTATCAGGCTTATAATTTGCAAACTTAAAGCACTGGTCAGATATTTGCATATCTAAATCTAAAACAGTATTGAATAAATCTTTGATAATGTAATGTAATCGGATTATAATTCATTGCAGTACCTGCATGTGAACCACATCCCTCCTGCATGTGAACCACATGCAGGTAGTGGCATGGTATCAACAGTGGCTTCACACATCAACATTACCTACATCTCTCAAATGAAAGAAGCAGAACAGAAACTGTATTTAATGTGGATACATCTCATCTGGCCAGTATCTGAGCTGCCTTATCAGGTCAGTATTGGTGCTAATACCAAGCCAACAGGTCAAGTGCACACATCCTTAGAAACAGGATCACCTGGAGGAAACCCACACTGATACCATAAGAGATAAGATGATGTCAAGGCTGAATCAGCCCTCAAAAAAATGTCCTGACTAGTGTTCTTCAGAGAAACCAGATCTGTTGAGGATGTTGCTGTGTGACCAACAAACCAGTGGCAGTTGACCTTGTCCCTTGTTTCCATAGTATAAAGTGGACCAGCTTGGGTCTGAAAAACAAGCTCAGAATTAGAAGGACTCAAACGCATGACTCAGAGGCACAGATGAAAAACAGTTCACTTTTATTCAGGCTCAGCACACAAAAGCAGACAAGGATAAATAGGAGGTGAAGTTAGGACGTGGGCCGTGGGTGGCAACAGGCAGGCAGAAGAGGCAAGGCAAGAACAAGGCAAAAGGAGCAGGAAAAGGCAGAGTCCAAGAACAGACAGGAGGTCAAAAACACATAAGAAAGGCTGGAAAGGTATAGCAAAGAAAGCACAACAGACAATCTGGCATAGAATAGGTGGCGATGGGCTGGTATATATTGGACGTGAGTAGTAGGAGTCAGTTGGTAGGAGTCAGGTGGTAGAAAGGTGGGAAGGGCTGGGGTTACTGCCAGGCAGGAGGGAGTGGCAGGATCTGAAACAACAAGAGAGGTAGTGATAGTAGCAAAGCCAGGCAGAGGAAATGAATGAATGAACTGAAACAAGCACCACTGATGAACTGCTTGTCTTTTTGTGTTTGATGGTACAGATGAGAGTATTATTGTTGTGGATAAAGAGGCCTGACAGACACAGGTGGTGTGAGGGATTCAAGCCGGTGGAGCTAGAAATTAACTTGAGACACCAGTCAAAAGAAAATGACCTCAGGGGTTTTTGTCTTGTACTGTTCATGTCACATCTCTTATATTTGATCACTGAAAGGTTCTTGCATAATTTTACAAATTCACAAACCTCAGCATCACTTCATTACTGCTGGCTCAAACTTTGATAGAATTTGAAAACCTTTTGTTGGTTTGTTGGTTTTGTTCTTCAAAAACTCACCAACAAGATGGGAAACAAATTTTTACAGACAAGAAAAATGACGAGAGTAGAAGAAAAACAGCAGACACACGCTGTACAATGGTAACATGTGGCCACTGCGAAAGTTTTAGCAAGCAGGCATCATGTGTAATTTTTCCTTCCTGTGTACTCGCTGTAGATGTGTCCAGAACGACCAGTGGAGTGTTGGAGAGCAATGGCATCTCCCACAAAGATGAGAGCAAATACGTCAAGTGTTTCCATTCACATACCTCCCATTACCCTACCCGTGATATTATCACAGCATTCACAAGATTCCTAAGCAGATGGAAAATGAGGAAAATTATTCAAATCAAAGAATATTACTGTAAGCTGAAACAGTATAAAGTCAAACAGTCACACACTGTATTTAGTGGAGTAAAGAGTTTTTCTTTTGGGAAGTGTGGAGAAAAATGATTAAATGATTGGATGGAGGTGAAGCATTTATCTTCATCTTATCATCTTTGCATTTTAAGTTGCATGATTCTGTTAATTCATTAAGAATAGAATAGAATGCCTTTTATTGCCACTATACATTTTTACATGTACAGTGAGATGAAAACATGACATTAACATAATACTAAACGTGTGTGTGTGTGTGTGTGTGAGAGTACATGTTTTTCAGTGGTTTGTGAACAAATTCTGCTCTGAAACCATCGTTGTGAGGACATTTTGTCCAGTCCTCACAGCTTCAGAGGGCTGTTTGAGGGTTCAGACTTGGTTAAGATTTGGTTAGAATACAACTTAGATTAGGGTTAGGGATTTAGTTTTGATGGTTATGCTCAGGGTAAGGGGCTGGGAAATGCATTGTGTTTTAAGAGTGTCCTCACAACTAATGTAAGGCAAGAATGTGTGTGTGTGCATATGTGTGTGTCAGTACTAAGAGTGTTGATGTGGGCTCCCATGTTATTTTTAGCTTTGCTGCATCTCTCAGACCAGGGAAACTGTGATGGAAGACCTAGATCTGATTTTCTAACCAGGCTAACTGTAAGGAAGCGAGCACATATGACTTTGTTTTCAGTTAGAGAAGAAGCTGTTTCTCCTGTGAGAAAACACAGTGTAAGCACTGTGTATACAATATAACTCTACACTCACCATCACCATATACTGCTAGACCACATCACTACTACATACATACTCAGTAAAATTCTCTCTCATCTGTACTAACCTCTTATTTGTAACAGTGTTTAATGATTAATACCTTGCATAAATGACATAAAATATAAGAAAAAGTTCTTTCAGTATAGTAGTGGTATCCACTGCGATACTTGGCAGTTGTTTTAGTTAATTAAGGACACACAAACGTTTGGTTGCAGGCACTGATTTGGTCGATGTTGATCATAACAAACAGGGTTTGTTAAAATACACCAAGTTTCAGTCAGAACACACTCAGCCAGCTGATAAAGCTGTGCTGTGTGTTTTTTCATGTTTATACTGGCTCACACTGCCAACATGTTACCTGTTGTTACCCCTGTGAAGCTAGATGCCTTTAGACTAAATCAGGAAACAGTTATTTGAAAAGTTAAATTATGTTTGTGGCTTTTTAACAAAAGGTGATTGTACCTCATATGATTACAGCATCTACTTGTTGGCCTTGTGTAAAATATAATTAAAACCTGCTTTACACTATTGGTCCATAAGATAACTTTTCACTGTGGAACAAAAAAGGTAAAAAAATATATGACACCTGCTTCTTCTGCAGAGCTTTCAGCTGCATCCCACAGTCTTCACTGGCAAATGACCGAATGACCAAAGTATGAAATGTCAGTCATGTGACAGCAGGTGGGGGGTGGGGATGGTAAATGGTCTCTGGTGTCAGCCATGAATGTCCTCCTTGAATTTTCTCTGGCTGTCAACCCACTCCCGGTTGATGACCTTTGACCCCTTGTCAGTGGACACTGTGAGAGGTTTTGCTCTGGTGTTCACAGACAGATTAGGGTGTCTGTCCACCCTGTCACTCCAGTCTTCCTTTCATGGGATGTCCTGTTGTTAGGGTGTACCAGCAGAGATCATAAGGTGTTGAATGTGTGGGTTTGTGGGAAGTGCTGACTCCCTCTGACTTATAGACTCTGCCTGTATGTTCTGACAGTTCGGCCATGTAAGGGAGCTCACTGGAAGGCTTCTGGCAGTCCCTATATGTCCTGTATGGACTGAAATTTGGGTCAAAAAGATTTGGAGCTTGTAAAATAATGTTCACAAATTCTTCCAGAGTTTGTAGTTGTAAATCAACCTTTGTAAAGATGGAATAAACCTGCATGAGAAATTCAGGTTTGTAGACGTGTAGAACAGATAATATTGTTCATTCATCATTCATTCATTCATTCCTTGTATCTCTTGGCTCCTCTTTCTATCTTCCTCCTCAATGATAGGATGTTGTGCTCTGTGTAAGAGGGTTCTCACCACTCATCTTTCATGTTGTCAGTGATGGTTAGAGGTCAAACTGAGATCCTTGTCTTCGTAAGTGTTTCAGTGGTCCTTATGCTCATGTCAGCCTTCACTTGAACAGAGGTGGCTAAGAAAAACAACAACTGTGGACTGAGCGTATATACATATTTGTTTGACCTGACGACCTGTGATGACACCTGAACCAGCTTGAAGAAAACCTTGAGAAGTGGTTGAAAGCTCTGATAAGTAGTGGACCTTTGAGCTTTCATTATTTAGTTACACATTCTGCAAAAGTCAACATGGGACTCAGTGTTTACAAGGCTGAAAATATTAAGAGTTAATGAGGAAATAACTTCTTCTTGTTTGACATAAGTAAACTGATATTTCCTATGTTCAGACATCAGGATGTGTACATTTAACATTTCACTTGACACATTATCTAACTTAATTTCTAAATATTTACCACATAGCTGAAAAACATTATAATAAAAGACACCAGAGTAAGTCTAACACTTTGTATACCTTAATTATTGAACCAACATCACAGCACAGTGAGAACCAAAACCAGAGGAATGGCAGTAGAAAGGAAGAAGAGTTGAAATATAGCAGGAAACATTATCAGAGACCAGAAATATTTGATGTTTGAGGAAGATTGCTAAGCCTTAGTAGAGATGAATGGAAAAACACACTGCCAGTCAACACAACCCAGGCAGCCACTGCATCTCTTCAAAAATGTGCCGCGCTAAACCATTTAGCAGCACATCATCTTGAGTTTTAAAGGGACTGGGTTGCTTTTCAGGTACTTTGACTTGTTGTATAACTGCTTAGTTTTAACATTAATTATTCAAAGCTTTGCTAGAGCTAGAGCTGCTAAAGAATGCAATGTTCATTAAACCCTGAAATATGCAAAACTTACAAAAAAAAAGAAGAAAAAGAAAGAAATTCTTTTTTTTTTCCATTTTGAACCGAACTACTGACTCTGAGTTTCCTACCTTGAGGAGCATGAGTGTTATCAGCAAATGCGATGGCTATCTGTGTTTTAGATTATGAGATATTTTGGCTTGAAGGTGCTGAAAGAACAAAGTGGATAACGTGTTCATTATGGAAATGAGTCATTGATTATGGAGAAAGAATGAAATCTGTTGGTTAGATTGTGATATTACAAGTAAACAAGTCTAGCAAGGTGAAATATAGACACGGTGCAACATCATCTAAAATCAGTGGAAAGAAATTTAACCAGGGTGAGGCAAATTGTACACAATAATGCTATTTTATTCTGGACCAAAAAATGTCCTGACACAGTTACTGTGCCAGCAAAAACATTCTATCCATGTGGGAGTGGGAATAGCCACACCAAATTAAACCAAATTCCACCACATTGCAGCCAAATAGTTTGCTGACCTTGTCATGAACCAAAATAAGAAACTGAAGGGAAATTGTCCCAACCGCGGCGCTTAAAAGGAGGTCAGAAGGTCACTTAGAGCCATGATTGTTCATATCACATTTGACAGAATATGTAGAGAACACAGGATGTTTCTAAGAACCTACATTTTGGCAGGACAAGTGGGTCTAGGTTCCCTAGGGCTGTGGATGTTTTTAAACCATTTTCCGAGCTGTTCGTGATGCAGAAGTTGTCTGAGAACCTCCAAACTGAGTCCTTTTCTTCTCATTGGTCAGTTAAAGCCAACTGTATAACTATGTTTAATGCAACTCCGAGCCCAGTCCAAAGACAACTGAAGGAAAACGCGGTGTTCACATCTGGTTTTTATATTGTGGCTTCAGGAGCTGTAGGGGGCTCATTCACTAACACAATGAGGCAGTGGTTTGATGGGATAGAGCAGCACAGATGCAGCAGCACCAGCAACTAGTGACACCAGTGACTGCAGAACAAACATGATCACCAGCCAACCAGGGGAACAGAAGAGGTTTTGCAGCAGGATCTGTTGTGTGTTCAGGACTGTGGTTTTAATATTGTGGTTGTACGGACAGTTGTAACTCAGCAACACACTCTCAAAGGGTGCTCTAAAAGGATGTCTACAACGTCACACTGTTTCTAACTTATTGCATTAAACTCACAATGTTGCAGATTACCTGTAATCTTTGGTTCTCATGATACAGCAGTGGTTCACTTTTTCTTTCTTGCTGTTACTAGTAACAGTCAGCATGTGGATAAAGTGAATCAACTACTAGACCTGAAAGTACACTGGAGACATTGTTTTATTTTGTATCTCCATAAACCCACTGAAGACTTGACTCTAAAACTATTACCCACCTTCTTAGTTAATGGATCATGGTCCAGATCCCAAATAATTTTCCTTTATAAAATGTAAAGTAACTACTTACTCTTAGCGTGTTTTAAATCATCTTTGTCCATCTGACTGAACAGCTTGATTTACTCCCTGAGTTTCTACAAACAGCTACTCAGTCACAAATACTTTACTACTTTCCCTGATGATCTCTTGCACAAGCCTCTGAAAATTTCCTACATTCTTTCCTGCCAAGGCTCAAGATCATTTTTGCTGATCAAATGGGAAAATAGCAGAGTAACCTTGCACAGCCATAACTCCAGCTGAAACGAGTGAAGTCGAAGGGAGTACTGGTCCAGAGGAGATATGAGACTTTACTGATCCAGAGGCCTTTGGACTGGTTCTGTGTTTGTGTTCTGTGTAGGACTAATTGGGCACACTACATCAACACTTGCACTACTTATTCTGTATTTGCATTTATTTGGTATTTCAGTGGTGCAAACCACTATACTCGATGCTCGTCTCATGACAGTCTGCACTTATTGTGGTGGCAGGGTTTGTAAATGCGAGTTTCCTGCCTCTGGAAGCCTGGGTGGTTGTTAGACTACTTGTTTCTCACACTGGTGACACTAACTACCGCAGTTTTTTACAAATGCTGTCACACATTTCTATCAAACTTCAAGAATTGTTTTCTCACTCTGACACAGTCACCTCCAAAGAATGTTCTTCACATGTTTACACACAGTTTTCCAAACGGTTAAACTGTTAATTTAATCTATGAAAGACTTGTACCAGGTGAGGGGAGGGGGCAGGTGAGGCTCCGGTGGTGTTTCACTGCTCTCCTTCACACAGAGAGAGTCACAGAGCGGTGTACAGTCCGTCCCAGGGTGGTGTCACTTTTCTTTCCAGCTTACTCTCCATTCATCAAACCAACAGAGGAATTCTAACATTGAAATAGTTATATTAATGATGAGCCAACCCACTCATTACCTGGTACACCTTAATGAAAAGTGGCCATTATTAATGTGGTTGGTTACACCTGCTTGACAAGTCAAAATGTCTGCCATGGAAATAATAACTATAACTATATAATAACTATACTCTGCCCTCTACTGGTATAAATGCGTATAAGATTCAATTTGATGGGCAGGAGGATGTGAGGACCAGACAATGTCAGATAAGATTCCACACACCAAAAAACACCTTTCATCTTTGTCTTTATCATCCTAAATCTGCCACTGTCTGCGGCTGTTGCCTGTTGCCACTTCTCAACTATTAAGTGACGTCTACTATTGATTAATGAGCTGCTACAATGATACAATGACTGTACATTGATTTTTGACAACACCAGTTGTCAAAAAACTGGAACAAGCCACTGGAACAACTGGAACAAGCCACAGTTGTCAAGTGACTTTGTCCTACTTACAACCACATGTAAAAAAGTCACCTTTGAGACCAGCTCTCAAACGATTACATGATTGATCACATGTTCACTGAGACATGGCATGGTCACTCAGAGATGTAGACTGACCCTACATCTGCCATATTGTACGTTCTTTAAAGAACTCCTGTTTATTCTGCATTAACATACATGATTATATTTTTTAAAAAGTTCAGTTTTTATTGCGTTTAATCCTTAAATCTCTGGGAATAATATTAGTATAGTAGATTAAATTCAATTACTCTAATATGAACTATCAATATTATCAAATATATTTATATATATTTGATAATATTACATATTTATATATTGTATGAAAAAATAGACAAGTCTGGTGTTGGTAGACAATGTACACCAGTGAAATCTTACAATGAGGAGAGTTTTGTGCCACACTGACAAATGCAGACAGTGAAGATACTTAAACATTTGTTTTAAATGCAAAAAACAAAACAAAGAAACTAAAAAGATCTAAAAAACTAAAAAGGATCTTATTATACTGCTTCTGCCAATGTAATATTATCTCTTAAAGAGAGCATCTTCAAGTCAAAAGGAATTTGATAAAAAGTTTTTATTCCTACGTTTGTGAGTAGTAGTAAAAGGGAATCTTTAACTTAAGTCCAAAATTGTACTTTTAGCATTTTGATGAATGCTGCCAGTACTCTTCACCTTTGATGTCTGCTTTCATCTATCAGCTGATTTTTCTGTTCTCTCTCTCTCTCTCTCTCTCTCTCTCTATTTCTTTCTCTCTGTGACTGTTAATCTTATAACTGGGTTTTGTTAAAAATGTCCTGATTTAATGATAAATCCAAGTGTTTTAAAAGTCAAATCTCTCCCTCTCTCTTCAGAGGCAGAGCAGAGCAGCAGTCCCAGTCGTACAGGAGTGGGTTCTGATCAGGAGGACAGTCGAACCACGACCATGGGTACTGTAAAGGATCCTCCATGACAGAGGAACATTCATTCACTTTTCACTCTGTATAACGTAGTTATATAAGAGATTATATAAGAAGATGCACTTTGTTACAAATGATTTTGTAATGTACATGTACATGCATAGTGTTTATTTTATTTATTTATTTATGTGTTTTTTATCTGTGTATTTCTTTTTCTTAATTCGCCTTTTGTTAACTGTCTTTGTTCTGGTTATCTCATACATTAACAGGCTGGTTAATTTTGTAACCAGAAATTAAGGATATTCAAAACATTTGGGAGAGAACAGACCATCAGCATGTAACAGAATGTATGGCCTGTACCACTGATCATTACCTGCCTGTCACTTTTGTATCCTCTGCACCAGAGGCTCAAGTGATAAGACAAACAGTAATGCAGACTCTGGACTTCACTGATGTGTGCCACATACCAAAACAATTGGCAAACTGGTTTCCTTTCCAAAGCTGTTGGATTATAAGATTTTCAACATATGAAAGCATTTTATCCCAAAGCCCATATTGTGCATAGTGTGCTAAATTCCTTTTTTTTGTTTTGAGAGAGATTCTTGGCATGATTATAACGAAACAGAATGCAAAACAAAATCAAGCCACACTGAAAGAATAATACAGAAAAAAAGAAAACAAAACATACAGTGAAAGCAAGCTAACAAAAGCACACAGTTTTCTAATAGAAATTCCTCATAGCTTTATACAGAGGAAATACAGTGTTTACAAACACAACTTAAAGCATGAACCACTGTATCTGCTATATATCCACTTATCACTAATTAAGTGAATGAAGTCAACATCTGAATTTATTGAACTGTTACCGCTCTACACTCTCCAAGATAGTCAGCCTGCCTGTCAGATCTCTCACGCACATCCATGACCAACAGGCACTCAGGTTGGCAGGAAAGATTATCAAAGACCCCTCACACGTCCTCCACTCAGCATT
>JBBMJY010000022.1:25090344-25204716 GCA_037833715.1 Toxotes lorentzi
TGTGTGTGTGTGTGTGTGTGTGTGTGTGTGTGTGTGTGTGTGTGTGTGTGTGTGTGTGTGTGTGTGTGTGCGCGTGCATGTATGTGTCAGTATGTGAATGTGGTTAGTGCATTTCCACACTCATCCCTGCTCTGTTTTGAGGAGATGTTGTGTAGATTGACGGGTTTTGTACTCGTAGGTAGATTAGAAAGAGATACAACAGGCGTTGCACTATGATTGCGTTAAAATTCCTTTTTGAGAAAAGTGCAGTGATGTGGCGTATTCTCAAGCTGGAGGGCTGTAGTGTGTTTTTCTTGAAGTCGTCAATGCTAATGACAACAGGTCATGTGCATACAGGCTTAAACTGAGCACAAAATCCAGGTTACTTGTCCAGCTCTAGAGTGACTGGTGGTCTGGAAGGTGTCCCTGACAGGTTCTGTGCTGTGTAGCTCAACCTCAACCCAACCTGAACAGCCTGAGGTGGAACAGAAGCAGTAGTTGAGTTGAGTTGGGTTGGGTTGGAGCTGAGGCTGGACTGAGCTGGAGACAGATGAACAGACAGACAGGTCAGCCACAGTGCTAGGTTTGGTTTCAGGTCAAACCTTGATGGTTTACCAATGGCAACAAGCAACGCAAATATTTAAAACCAGAGGTCATGAGCTTGATTTTCTGTGCCCAGTCTTGACACAATATTTGTATTATGACTGTGCTTTAGAGAGGCAAAGCAATATCCTGTGGCTGAATCTCCCAGCTTCATTTAGTCTGTAATCTTTTGAAAGGCATTTAATAGCTTCAAATCTTACACGCATTTTAACTTTGATTAGAATCCTGGTAAATATTGGACAAATTTAGCGTTGAATAAAATCCAAACATTAGGTAACAAAGAGCAAGATGTTAGTTCAGGGGACAGGAACAACTCCATCATGTATGTGTAGTTGTGAAAGGTCTGAATGCAGAGGCAGAATAAAATCCAGAATAAACTTAAACTTCAGTGTATCAACATTGATATTTGTATGTAAAATTTAATTCAAACGCCAAACACAATAGTGTGAGATATGTCCTGCAGCGTCTCATAGGAGGTGAAACACTGAATATATATGAGATTTTTAGAGACTAATATTTTATAATTGGTGCCATATTTTAATTTCTGAGGCTTTGCTACTATTAAGCAGTCTATTTAAGTTTGTTACCTGGGGTTGTATTTAGTTAAAGAACTGGTGTTTCTGTGCTGGGGTATGATCAGATTGAATGCCAAGCGAATTTTCACCTGACGTTATTCCCATGAATTTGAGCGTGCACTTCCTGTGGAAAACATACAGAGAAAGGTCAAAACATTATTCTTTCACTTGCTAGTCTTCAGTGGTTTGTGTCTTTAACATTATCTTTGTGATCTCTGTTTCCTCTATCTGCCTGGAAAGCTAAAATGTTCTCCAAGGTCAGAACCAAGGTTTAATAGCAGTGGAACCTAATGTATATCCAGTGAAGAGGAGGAGTAGATCAGACATTGGTTTTGCTCTGGGAAAAACATTTTTATCATTCCAGGCAGGAAGCAGACAGGAGTGTGGGATCGCAAAAATACCTTTGAAGATGGAACTGAGATAACGTTTTGACTTTTCCCCTCAGGTTCAGAGTAACATTCAGAGTCTGTGGTGAAGTCACAGACAGAGCTATCCAAAAGACTGTACAGACCTGTACTTGTACCTCACAGGCCTCCTATTTTTTTTCTCTCGTTTCTTTGTGTTTATACATTTTTAGTTTTACTGAAGGTGACACATTTTCAGCTCACACAGAGGTGTCTCCACATGGAGCTCCACTCCATGTCAGACTGCATGGAAAATTCGCTTTGTGTTCAGTCTGACCACAGGTGTCTGTGTCTTTTCCTTTTCCTTTCCCAGGGTTTGGGGTTAAAGTTGACAACAGTCAGTGCCTACTAGGGGTTCAGATTTTCTACTGAAGGTGCTGATACGAGCTGGGTTTGGTAGGGGAAGGTTTAAAGTTTGGTTAAAGTTGGCTTGAAGCTGATGTACACTGCATGGTGCTGCCCTGGTCGCTGTGCTGACCTGAAGAATGCATGGCTCAAACTAATGATACCTCTCCCTCTCAATCCTGCTCTTCCTCCCACTCCTCCCCTTCCTCCCTCTGGACTCTGTTCTCTACAGGGCAGTGGATGGAAGGGTTATCTGTTTCTTTGAATTTTAAGAATTGCCCTGTTGTTAAACTTCTATTTTGCACGATATATCATAAAACACTTTATGTGCCTTGCCTTTAGTTAAAGAACAATAATACATTATGGAAAAGTGATCGTGCTTTTCATGGTACAGCTGGTAGCATTTAAAAAAAAAAAAGACAATAAAAAAAAAAAAAGCTGCATGTGTGATTGCTTGACATTAACCGGTGTAGCAGGTAGACAGTTTTAGGTTAAACAGTGGCAGTGAGATACTGAGATTCTAGCTTGAGTGTAACCTAAGTGAAAGCTTTACTTAGCTTCAGCAGAGGCTGGGACAGCACTTATCCTCTGCTACCATTCAACTAAATAAAGACAGTCAATTTTACAGTGTGGCATTTTGGGAAATACATGTTTGCTGTCATCCTCAGAGTCACATGAGAAGTGTGGACATATTTAGCTGAGCTTTGTGCAAAGTTGATCCCACATCCCGAACATCACCCACGTTATACTAACTCAAGGTCCATTTACTACTATTTTTTTCATGGCTTTCAACCACATCTGATGGGTTTCATCAGATGATTGAGTATGGAACTTGGTCTCATGGTAATGAGTGGCCATATACAGCATAAGAGGAGAAACCCCTGCTGTGGTTCAAGGACGGCACCAGGGGTTATAGTCTACCCTCTAGATACAAACACCTGTTGTCAAGTTCTATACTTCATTTGGTCACGTTACAACTGAACTGTCTCCATGACAACTGAGCAAACTGCAAAAGCTCTGAAAAGGCTAGTAAGTGAACAGTGAGTTAAGATTATTTTGTCACCACAGCTACTGTTTCCAAAGTCAAGAATGAACTGGACACTCCTGGGTCAAGCTAGAAAAGAACTGTACTTCCCAAAATGTTGGACTGTTCCTTTAAGAATGGATTTTTTTTTTTTCTTTTTTCAGTCGCAACTTTTTTCCATAAGCAGGTGTTGATTGCACTCATATAGCTGATCTGGTTCTGTGGCTCTGCTGTTTAAAGCTGAAAGTGTTGTCTGATAGGTTTGTGGGGACGAAGCTAAATTGACTTTGACATCACTCACACAGTGTTGAAAATGACCTAGATGTGTGTTGTCCCAAAAATGTGGACGCCTGTGTGTTGTGTATTAAAGGCTGTTTTAGGGAATGGTTACAGTATGGCCTCCTCGGATCTGAAAACGGCACTTTACAAAAGGAAAACTATTGGTTCTGAAAGTAAAGTCTGGTGAGAAGTCCTGCCTAAATGTTCACAATACAAACAAAAGCCATTTTCAGAGACTTTTCTCAGTTCTGTCTACATCCTGTTTTATTATTAAGTATCAAATACATGCAAATACATTTGAAAGTATTTATTAGAGGGGAAAGTCTCATATTATATTGTGAATATTTTGTCAGGAGATTAGCCAGTGTGGCCAAGCCACAAAATCTAATCCAACGGAAGCATGTTAAACATCTTCAGGTTTGGGCTTCAGGGCTCTGCAGCTCTATGATCGGCCCAACACCGTCCATTTGCCTGTATGATGACTCTGACCATGTGACTAATCATGTAAGAAGATACTACAAAAGGCCATAGATGAGTTAGATTTTTTTTTTGAATGCATGCACTTAACACTATTCTTACTCAACTTGGCTTTTAGGTTATTTTTACTTATTTCTTGAGTTGTTATCATTATGTTGCTTGTAGAATTATAGTTTTAAACACAGCAGTGTGTATAAATATATGTACAACGTGGACTCATAAAAAAGATGTATAGAATGTTTGTTTGTCATGTTTGTGCTTTTTATTTTGGCTCTCTTAAGACAGTGGCCATGCCACAAACTATGGGACCCGTGAAATGGGTGGGCTGGTGGTAAAGCTTAGCCATGTGAGGGATGATGAATGATGATGGGTGAAAATGGTGGAGGAAGAGAGATGAGTGGAAGTTAAATTAGGGTGAAGGAGAAGGAAGTGGAATGCACCCTAAGAGTGCATACCTCTGCCAAGGCTGCACAGTCCTCTAAATGTGTTATTTTAATTTCAGACAGTATTGAGAAAAGTCTGCGACTGGATCTGAATCAAGTACAGTGTGATAGATGCTGACGTCACACTGATTAGCTGTTGGCAGCCACCTTTTTAGCTGAAGTGTTGGAGCTTTGTATGGAAATGAATGAATGAATTGTGTAAAGTTACACACTGAGTTATGACCAATTAAAAGTGAAGATGTAGCATCACCCAGATGGAAAATCCCCTTAAATTTTAGCAGAATTGCTACAGTTCGTGTGAATAGATTAACTAAGATTAGTTGCAGTTGCACATGTTCAGTAGTTACACAACTTCATGACAAATAGGCCATACCTATAAGAATTTGTATGTGTGTAGGAAATGGTATACCATTTCAAAAAGCAAATGAATAGCCCCTATCTTGTGGCACATTTGGTGTAGATGGATTGAAACAAGGAAGTGATACGAAATGTTTTACCAAAAATATAAATGGTAGAGAAAGAAATGGCCCTAAATTCTATGGAGAGTAGATTTGTCTTAACCCAACATTCACAGATCAGTTTATAGTAGCTGAGGTTTTCACTGTTCCAATATTTTAAACACAATCCAAAAATGGACTTGACAACAGTCTGGGTCTGAACTGACCCAAGGATGATTAGACCCGATCCAAAATGTGGTGGACCTAAGCAGACCCAAACAGTGAGAGAACAGAATCGCTGGCAGCAGCATGATGCTCTGCCAGTTTAAAAAAAAAGAACAGCACCATGGCAGGTACATGGCATCGCTCCTGCACAGTGACACACCATGTGATCAGGGTCTGCTTTGATCCGTCAGGTATTAGACATATTGACACAAAGACCTGAGACCTGCAGCAATACAACAGAACCCTACCAGACCTGGCAGACTCAGGTCTGGGGTCAAATTGAAAAGTGCTTTATTAAGAGTCCACATGATGGCGCTGTTGCTCCAGATACATACCTAAAACTAAAGTTTGTGTCTTTGCACAACATTTTATTGAAATCTGTTCAGTGGTGCAGGATCAGTGACAGAGGCTGTTTGGCAGAGGTGGTTATTCAGAGCTGTATGTCTGCTGAAGAGCAGCAGCAGCTTGGGGTGTCGTTGATTTCAGGGCTGAAAGCCATCGTTTAGATTCCCAGATAGCAGGCCAAGTTGTAATTACGATTTCATGTTTGTAATCTCCTCTTTCTATCAAAGATATTTTGGCTGTAATAATGTCCTTAATAATATGACCATGGTGTCACATCCAAGACTGTATAACCAGCAACACCAAGTATGAGGTTGGATTGTGATACATGGCTGCCACTTAAAACTACAAGCAGGAGGATAAAGGTTGTTTCTGTGTGAACCCATGATGGAGCTGACTGTGGGTCACTGAGTTGTGATGTTTCTGTGCTGGTTGCTTATTAACAAATGCTCTACAGGAAGGAGAGGGTGAACCAAGATGTCGCTTTCTCAGAATGAAAGCAGAACAGAATGGAGGCCAAGTAAAGTCTCTCTAGTTTGATGGCCCCAGGTAAAATTGAAGGGGTTTGACACAATAACACCAAAACTGGTTCAGTATATTACTGCACAACCCAAAGCAACACTAAAAACTACAGTCGGAAGTGACGATACAATTACAGTAAATCACCTCTCTTACATAGCAAAAAAAGGAAGATTACAGAGTATTGTACTGGCTTTGTGGTTGCTGTGTCTTCCAGCTGACGACCAACATGACTGTGCACATTGTACTTTGGGAGACTTATTACTGCTTCATATTGTCCACCAGAGGCTCTACTTGTAACCAAGACAGAAACTGATTTAGATTCTAACCCTTCGCCTGTCGAGAGGATGGATGCACTGTTTGAATGCAGATGTATTGAAGCAGTGTATTTTCAGAGTTTGGTCATATTTCGGCTGTACGGCTCCCAGGTGGCAGGAGAGGTTCGAGTCTGTGTTGAAGCGGATTATTTAGTGTGAGTCCCCCTTCATTTCTACTTCTCTTTACTTCTTCTCTGTCACTAACAAACAATCTGACTGTACAAAGAAAGCTAAATAGCTTCCCTACAACACCAGCCAGCTCAGTGGAGGACTAATCCACTGTGGTCTCGAGGTGTGTCTGCTGTCCAGGCCGAGCTGAAAGTGTTTGAAGCTTGTGCAGTGTGATGTCTCTCCATACCAATCTACAAAATGTATTTACAAAGAGACAATAAAAGCAGCAAGCCAACATGCAACAGTGTGCCCAGGTCTTTATATGAAGTCCAGTCAAACAAAGTACAATACCATGTAGCTCTCAGTAAGCATGGTATCACTGTTGCCAATCAGTGCGGAGATTCCTTTCAATTTTCATGAGAGGGGAAGTTGTCTCCAAGTCCAAATGAGGAACTAACAATAATTGACTTAAATGTGTTCAGGACATCTGGAAATTCTCCACCTCAAGTCAAGAGTGTTAATGAGACAAGAATAATGTGTTTATCACAAAACCTGGGGAGAAAACAGCTCAGCCTCTCATGCAAACACTGTCCTCTACTCGGGTCGAAGGACGTTGGCATGCAAACGTATCACTTTCTCTGCTCTATTCAAATGAACCAGCAGGTCAGCAGTATGGAAACTGAAAAAAAAAAACAACAACCAAAAATGATTTCAACAAGCAGTGCCTATCATTTTACTGCTAGTTTGAGTTATTTTGTATGCTGTGCTTTGCAGTACATTTTGTATTGAAACACTACGAGGCTGTGTGACACACATCAGCTTAGGGGTTGGTGCTCTGCATTGAGAACATCACCAGTCCTGGCCAGTGTAGATGGGCTGTGCAGGGCCTGAGGTGACAAGCCATAAAACAACCCAAAGAGCTGAGGAAAATCTAGAGGAAACACTCACAGACTTTCTGCATCACGAGGGAAATTGAAGTGTGGTGGATTTGTGGTTCACGGTTCTTTGTTTTTCTTCACAAAAGGTCCACGCTTACCTCAATTCTCAGTTCCATAAATTGTATGATTAAAAAGAAGACAATATGTGCCAAGTAACAAGTCAATACAATGCCCTACATACCTTGAGGGATGCAAAAACATGTACATAAAGAAGAAGCAGTGTTCAGGTATTGATTGTATAGTATTCAACCTTTGATTCAGCACCATTTCATCATTTCAGTTATCCAACAAATCATTATGTTCTGGTTCATTTACATATCTGGCACCATTTTACTATCCACTGTACAATCTTTGATTTATTTTGGAGCTCTTAGTTAACTATGTAATTTCATTTACTTTTTCATTTACATTTCCTAATGTCATCCATATTAGTTTGGATCCACATAGGATTTAGTGCACTCACAGTTTAGTATTATCACCACACCTTCATTCTCCCTAAATCTGGAGCCTGTGTGTCCCACACACCTGTCAGTATCCCCGGTTTAAATGATGTAACCACAGGATCCATTTGATTCCTGGTTCCTGCTTACTCTTGTGAAAGCTCTGTTTCTGTAGAAGTACATTGTCACAGATCTTTTAATTTTGTTGGCTAGATGTTGACTACGATGCTGTTTATTCACTGGGATAGATTTTTGTTTTACAGCATGTTTCCTCTAGATTTTTTTCACTCTGTGGTACAAACCAAGTGCTGTTCTGACCACTGTTAGCACTGTTAGCAGAGAGTAACCAAACAGTGTTCTGGGCGACTCTGTTAAGATGCATAACAGTCAGGATCCTAACTGCTTTATGATTGTGATGGCCGGGTTCATGTTAGTATTGTAAGCAGTTGTAACTGTGAGTGAACAGCACTGCTGCTGGTGGTGATTCCTGCTTGTTAGCTTAGCAGCTGCAGTCGATCAGATCTATAGCTGAACGCTGTGTGAGGAACAAAGGGACTGTTATCTCAGCGGTTAAGTTTTGGGGAGATTTTGGGAAGATGTTTTCATAGAGGGCTCTTTTCTATAAACTATTAATGTGACTCAACACTCTACTGCTGCTGTTGCCTGAAAACCTTCTAACTCCAATTTGTGTTTCTTTTTGCTGTTTCTTACTTGAATTGCAATGAATTTATTTTTAATGGCCCTTCGAAACCTTTCTGTAATTCAGACTCACAGCAGTTGGAAAACTTTTCTTTGTTACTGAAAATCAGATTTTGTAGAGCTACAAGTTTTCCTGTGACAGTGATGCCATATTGATTCTTCTCTGTATCTGTGGGTATGTTGCCTCTGCACACTGTTTACTCCATGTGCTGAAGACGGTTTGTAATGAGCGAAAGCGTTGTTTCTCAGAGAACATTTTAATGCAGTCTCATATTTTAAGGATTTTTTTTCTCATACTTTTTCAGATATTATAATACAGGACTGCTTTGCTTGCTTCCACATATATATATCCCTTACATCAGATAGAGCATAGGCATGAACAGCTTTCATCAGTTATTGCATGACTACAATCCACACAGACCGCAGTTCTTTTCACATTAAATGTATCTCAGGCCTTTATATAGTTCAATGAGCTTTGCATAACAGTAATCTGGTCATCAGTCATACATGATGACGTCCTCCAGTACCTGAGAACAGCAGACAGGATGGAGCCGAAGCAGAGAGCCATCCCCTGTCACCAGTCTATTTTTTTTTTTATATTGGAACACCTCAGAGTGCATTATCATGGGCCATGGTCACTTCCTGAAGAACACATTAAAGAACAGTATTATTGCTATAGTTACTCCGTCAAAACAAGTGACTTTAGTTGAACCTTCTTGTCCAACTTGACTAATTAACTTGTCCTGATATACAGTTTTAATGGACACCTGAAAATCAATTTGAAACATGCAAACTGATCTATTATGTTCCAGAGTGGAGTACAGACGTTAACCTTGGCCTGAGAGTTCACTGTGGAAAGGGCAGCTGCTCTGGACTGGATGTAGTTTGTAGCAGCTTTAACAAGAGCTTTAAGTACTTTTTTTCCTTTGGATGTTTTTCAGCTGAAGCAAATGTCGATAGTCAACATTTATTTGCATGATGTAAACTGTTCCTATAGAAGAACATTTAGACGTGGACAGGAAATGATGTCAGCACTGTGGCGTAGTTGGAGTATGTCTGAAGTCATGGACTGACAGATGTCTGTTAAAGGTTGGACTTTCTGTTCCTGTTTGAATGTCTCACAGTTTGAGTGACAGCTGCCTGAACCAGTGTTTCTGATCTAATGTTGTTCATCTGCTGTGGGGGATATTAACATCTTTGATAATATGTCATTATAACCATATTTAGCCATTGCTATCAGCAATTGCTGATGAAGTCATTACTGGAAATGAGTATGTTTCCCTATGCAAAAATATACCATTAATAAACAAGCTATACCACAACTCAGCCACCGGATCTCGTGTTTGTTCTTTTCATTTGTGTCTGCTCATTTCATGATGACCCTGTAGACTTAGCACTCTTAGTGGGTGTTCAGACAGGAAACAGCCCTGCATTAAAACAGTGGGCCTCAGTGCCTCAGTGCGGGTCTGTTTTTTTCAGGTACTGGTGAGACATGAACTACAGTGCAGTAAGGCCAATGTGTGTAGCAGATCCACACGTCTGAACACTACACAGTGGTTGATAACACCATGAGACAGGATTTTACAACCCTTATTACAAAGACAGTCATTTTATCCTCTGTCTGACAATTGTGAGATAGACAGTAGAAATACAATCCTTTCCAAAACTAATGAAACTTCAAGGCCAATTCCTTTTTCTGTCTGAGTTTAAGATCAAAAGATGAATATGAGACAAGAGTTCAGAATTTCAGCTCTTATTTCTTGGTATTAACATCTAGATGTGTTTAACAACTTAGGACATAACTCCTTTAGTTTGAACCCAACCATTTTTCAATTTTTGAGCAAAAATATTAGAAGATGTGACTGACAAGTGGTCTTATTGTTGCTCAGGTATTGTCCTTTCTGACTGATTGTTTGAACATGAAATAGCTCTGAATGTCTACTCTTAGGTTTTACCTGTAAAGACTGCATATGTTGTTAAAAAGGATAAACCAACATGAAGACCAGAGAGCTGTCTGTGAAAGCAAAGCAAACCATTCAGGAGCTGAGAAAAAAGGGAAAATCGATCCAAGCTGCTGCATAAACACTGCTGCAAAAACATATTGTTCACACAGAGCTAAAGTCAGGCTGGAGGTGCTCCCACTCTCACATACAATTTCATACTGAAACATTCATAGGAAAGTTTCTGATAGCAGAAGGGTCAGTAATCACTGTCTGTTTGTAAGAGCAGTGGAAGATAAGATAAACAGTGATTCTGTTGAACTGCCAGTGCAGATTAGATGTAACCTAAATATAACAGAATGCATCAGGCATGATGCCCACGCACTAGAATGTGTGTGGCTGAGCAGTGTGGTCAAAACATGGACAGAGAGAAAGAGGAAAGGTGGAGCTGAGAAGGAGTGCATTAAAGGGAGAGAAAGCCTTGAAGGAAAGTGCAGCTAAATGTGACAAAATTACAGATACATCCATGAGTTGTGTTAGTAGTTGTGTTATAACATCACAACTACTCTTCCTGAATTGATTCTATGTTTTAAAATAAATATTTCTGTGTGTAACACTAAAACATAAGTTACTTGCATAAACAGTAAACAGAAAAAATATCTGTAATAAACAGCTACAGTATGTATGGTCTGTTGTGAGTGTGTGGTGATGAATAATGTTTTAGGGAAACAGATTTCTACTTTGACCAGGACTGAACTGCAAACATGCAACAGGAGAGAAAACACCTCAATCCAATCTGAAAATATGCATTGTTTTTCCTGAGGGATTGAAAGTATCTGGAAAGAATCCTGTTGTATGAAGTTGCTTATGAAGACATGTCATGACCCCAACCGAAGGTTTTCAACTAAATATTTTGTTTTAATTTAAGGTTTATGAATTTTGTGTCAGTGCATCTGACATGCGTAGGTTTGAGGGAAAAAAAATCACCTCAGCTCTGAGGGCACAGGCTTGCACTTGCATATTAATGTGATTGGCCAATGATCCGAAAGCAACAAAGATGCTTGGAGGAAATCTGTCACAGTAAAAGTCTACATTTCATTTAGGAAATGTAGTGGAGTAAAAGTTAATGTAGAGCAAAATATGAAAAACTCATGTAAAATACAGATACTCCCAAAAAATATAAATACTGTATTGAAGTATTCTGTCTCTAACCCTAACCTTTGTTACATTAGACTCTGTCCTGTTATCATTATTAGTCATTAGAATAAACACAAAGCACCAACCGTCCTGTGTGCACAAAACTACAGAAGCGACCATTTCCACGTTCATCTCCACCCAAACTGAAGGTTCCACGTGTGGACTGTCCTCCAGCCACGGGGTGGCGCTAATGCGCTTTAAGTTTACCAACCGCCCTTTAAGGCTTCAGAAAGAAGAAAAGAATCCATGTTCCGTTTCCAGGGCGAGTCTGTTGGCGGCTGGAAAGCGCCAAATTAGAAAAAAACTGACGGAGCAACAACTACAACCAGCAGGGTCCGTACAATGGAAGACAGCGCCCCTCAGTATTAGTTTCTCCTCACGTTTTAGCCTTTAACGTGAGCCGGTTTTTACTAACGTGGAAGTTTGCTGCCCCAGTGAGAGAGCGATTAAACGGTGGTTCGTTCATTAACATGGAGGAACTCTTCAGTAAAGTGCTGCAAGTGAACGTCAGGTGCAGAGACTGTGAGGAAAGGTACGACTGGAAAGACTCTGAGATTAGCTAGTTTATCTTAAACTAAGGCGGACAGGTCTGTCAGATGTATTTATGCTAGCGACATAGAAAATTCTATTTAATGCGAGACAAAACACACAGTATTAATATACTTTATTAGCTGGAAGTAACCTGTAACCTAGAGTTAGTGTGCATTAAAAACAATGATGACCATCCTTGTTTGTTTAATGTTATTGTTCATTAGTTTTCCATAGTGATAGATAGGTTACATTATTATTCACTATTGTTTGAGCTCTTTTTGTATGTTGTGACATTAAAGGCAGCTGAATAATGAGAGGTGTATCAGTTGTGACAGTAGTTTTTCTGGTTCAGGGATGAGCTGAACAGTGAACCTTGATTTCAGACTCTTGTGAGTGAAGTCTGATGTGGTCATTTCTGTCTCTCATGTGTATCTATTGTTGTCCTCAGCTGTATTTGGGACAAATCAAGTTGATGTCTTACAATAATCGTTATGGCTGATAACCACTGAATGAGATGAGTTAGCCTCACAGACTGCAACAGGGGAAAAATGAACCAGTGCATCACTATGAAATGAAATATCTGATGCGTTGGTTGTGGTTAGTCAAAAGCAGCAGTGCAGGCTTTAAAACATGGTGTGAATAAACATCATACATACTGTCTGTTGCCAGATTGTTATGTTTAATGGTTTAATTTTGCAGGAAAGCAAATATTCGTGTCACTATTGAGCTTCAGTTGACGACAAGTCCAGTGCACAGAAGGGTGAGTAGGAGTTTAGTATGAATAATTAAAGTCAGGCTTTCTTCCTGCTTACTAACCAGCTGTTTTTGTTTATCCCAGGATCTTCTAGTGAGACTAACAGATGATCTAGATCCGTATTTTCTCTTCAACCTCTCTATATCAGAGGAAGATTTCCAAAGGTAGGTGTTCAGTGTTTGAATTTAGGATGTCGTAAACAAGCTCTCTTTAACTCTCACTGATGGTCTCTTCCTGTGTCGTCGTTTGAGCAGTTTGAAAGTCCAGCAGGGGCTGCTGATCGACTTTGCATCGTTTCCTCAGAAGTTCATTGACCTGCTTAATCTGTGCTACTCTGAGCAGGAGTCAGACAATCCAAGGTACAATGAAATGCAAACCGCCACGCAACATCACACTGTTCAACTAATTCAACTCAGCTTTACATTATATATTGATTTGTATCAGTCCTAATGATTCTATTTTTTATGCATATAGTGAGACACAGACAAAATTGTGAACCTTTAAAATGGCTAATAATGCTGAGATCAGCATTATTAGCCTTGATGATGAGTGTTTTGTGACTGGCTGCAGCTTATAAAGTTTAATCTGTGGGGTGGAAAAACATTAGAGGTACCCCTTATTATAATAGCAACACACACTAAATGATTGTATATTATCTCCCTCCACAGGTTTCTCCTGCACCTGTCATGTCCATCTCCAGTGCTCGAAGGCCCCGCGAACTTCAGCGTTGTAGAGACAAATGCATTCAAACACCTGAATCACTTGTCTTTACGGCTCGCTCAAGGCTCGGACAAGGAGGTTAAAGACTATCTAGCAGTGTGTCTCTCATCTCTGAAGGTTTGCTCATTCAGCATTATTCATCATAACGCTGTCTGGCTATTTGTATGGAGCTTTGAATATTCAGCCTTCACACAGATATTTTAGGAGGATGTAGACTTAAGCTGACAGTAACAAACAGTTGTGTATTGGGATCATTGCATCAAAGCTTCCCTTATGTTTTTCACATAACATGTATAAACAGAATCAGATTTTCCCTCAGTGATGTTCATACAGACATATCTCTCCAATCCCTCAGGCAGAGAAACAGACCCTAGAGATGAAGCTGAAGAAGACTGAGGATGATCTGTCCAGGCAGCTGAGTTATGCTCAACAGGTGTGTTTTGTCACTGGACATGGTGTTTAGAGGTAGTGTGTAGTCTGTGCATGGGCATAATGATGAGGAATGAACCAGATCAATAGCTAACTGTTGAGACATTTCTAATGTGTGGGAGCCCAGTTCCTGTTTCCCATTGCTGCTTAATGTGGGCTGAGGAAGGAGATGCAGCTGCATGATTTGAGTTGACCCCTTTTGCAATTGGTCATTTTCTAAATTGGTCATTTTCTGTTATCGGACAGAACTGAGGTTTGTCTTGTGGACTTCAGTGAAGACAGACATCCAAGCATATAAAAGCTCTTTGGATCGTTCAGTTTATTAAATCTGAGAGTCCCCAGCAGTTGTGGACAATGTTTACTCTAACAATCACCCACATAAATTTATAGTGAAATGCAGACTGCTTTACCACATTCAACTTTAATCCATTTAACATATTGCTGGAGGAAAAGTACAAACTGAAACAGCCTGCAGCTGGAAACGGCTGCAGGCAGCAGGCTCTTGCTGTGGTGTGTGACTAGCGCAGCTCCAGCACATCATCAGAGTAAAGAACTTTTCCTTGCTGTGCGGTGCAGTGAAAACACACACACACACAGTACCAGCGTTGCTGATCATGGCACGACTGCTGCTCCCCCCACTACAGAAGACCACACAGACAGGGACAGCAAAATTTAAGGTTGAGAAAAATCCCAAGCTCTATGAACCCTGATTATGTTGGATGCAGCACAGTCACGAAAACAGAGCTGTAACTGTAAAATTCCATTTTTTTCCAGAGTCTAAAACAACAAATCACAACAGAGCTGTATCTCAAAGTCTGTGTTAGGATGTCATGTCAGTGTTTGTTGTTGTAATGATCATTTCGGCCAGTAGAGGCTGAGTGCACCACTACCCCAGTCTAAACAGAACTAAAAGCATAAGTATATAACATTACAATTTAATTAGAAGCATAATGTTACATACTGGAGAGTATGTAGAGTTTTTTTTTTCTCACTTGAAATGAAAAACTTCAACATCTACGAGTGGTAAAACAAGAAACCGTAATTTCTTTAACATACCTGTATTTCTCTCATAGACTCTGTCTGAGAAGACCAAAGAGTTGGACAAACTGCGCTCAGAGTGGACCAGTCAAAGCAGCTCTCTGTCCAGCCGCCATTGTCAGGAGTTACAGGTGGAGAGAGAGAAGGCTCTAGAGGTGAGACACTTAACCGTCCCTGGATTATTTTTTAATGAGACTGTTATACGTTGTTGTTGTTCATAGCTTGTATTAGCTTTGTAGTTTCTCCACGACAGAGAAAAACTGAAAGTACACTGGAAAACATGCAAGAGTTTAAATGAATCCATCTGTTCTCATTAATGTAAATATATGTTTTATTAATCTGAAGTTAATTCAACTTAAAATACCTAGTTATTTTCAAACCACTTAAGAACTGAAATGAAGACACGAGCTATGAAGTCGTGAGTTGAATGAAAGCACTGCCGTGTTTCCAAAGACACGTGGCGTATCAGCAGACTTCCAAGCAGATATTGTTTGAGAGTTTAAACTCTCCAGACACTTTATTTTGTAGAAAACAGGTGATGGAAACTTCCTGTGTGTCTTTAATACATGTTAAGATATGTTGTGGTTGTTTCTTTGCATAAACATGTGAAAAGTTTTATGATAATGAAGTTTAGTATTGAATTCAGTCCCGACACGCTCACACTGAACAGAGTCACTACAAGCAGCTTTGCATCTGTCTGTAATGTTTGTTAGCCATTTATTTGGAACATACCAAACATATGGATCAACAGCAAAGAGGTGGATTAAGCTGGAGGAGCTGTCAGAGGTATATATTTGGTGTGTGTTTATGATGTTTTCAGCTACAGAGCAAGCTTCAGCAGCAGAATGAGCAGCTCCGTCAGGACCTGGAGAGTGCTCATAAGAAGAGCAGCCAGCAGCTTCACAGCAGACTGACAGAGCTGGAGGCCTCCTGCAGAGAGCTGACAGAGAGGAAGTACAAGAACGAGTCCGTCATCAGAGACCTGAAGATTAAACTAGTGAGCGCAGAGGAGGTAAGACAATCAGCTTTATTTACTAGTTCCTATTTTAAACAGGGTTCCGCAGTATATTGGAGGCAGAAAGTTAATGTGTGTTACTGTTCCCGTGATAGAATTTCAGTTGAAAAGTGCGTGAGAGTTGCATGCGGATTAGGGAGGCAACTTAAAACCCAGTTCTGAGTGGAGATTTACGCCTCTTTGTCTTTCCCCTTTCACTCCTCTACTCTGCCCTGCTTTCTATGTCATTTTTGTATTTGCAAGATTAATATTAACAGTTATTGTGTAGGCCATAACAAAATTAATAATTATCCTTTATCAGTTACAATTTCATATCAGGGCATCTCTAAATTTATACCTGCAATGTATTTATTTTTTTCAGCCAGTTGTGGGCAGCAGAAACAAAGTGAACACAACATTTTCCACCTTAATAAGTTGATCATGGTTAGCTTGGTTAAATTCACACATCCAGCAGTTACAAAGCAAAATTCTCTTGAAGTTTTGTCTCTGGCCACATAGTGAATTCAAGTCAGCTCTTCACTCTCTTCTTAGCTCCTGAGGGAAATATGTGTCTCTTTAGCTGCTAAATGCTTCGCTGTGTTCAGCAGCTGGATGCTAACTGTGTCTATGTTGTTGTGGAGAGTAGGTACTGTACAGGTGGTTTTCAGATCTTTTCTTTGGCTGGAAACAGCTGTCTGCTGCAGCCAGGAAGATCCAACCGATTTTTCAGTGGCAGCGGTATATGCAGTCATCTACAAACACATACACCGATCAGGCATAACATTACGACCACCTTCCTAATATTGTGTTGGTTTGCTGCCAAAACATCCCTGATCCGTCGAGGCATGGACTCCACTAGACCCCTGAAGGTGTGCTGTGGTATCTGGCACCCGGATGTCAGCAGCAGATGCTTTAAGTCCTGTAAGTTGCGAGGTGGAGCCTCCATGGATTGGAGTTGTTTGTCCAGCACATCCCACAGACACTTGACTTGGCCTCCAAATTCCCCAGATCTCAATCTGGGGAATTTGGAGGCCAAGTCAACACCTCAAACTAGTTGTTGTGCTCCTCAAACCATTTTTGCTTTGTGGCACGGCGCATTATCCTGCTGAAAGAGGCCACAGCCATCAGGAAATACCCTTTCCATAAAAGGGTGTACATGGTCTGAAAAAATGCTCAGATAGGTGGTACGTGTCAAAGTAGCATCCACATGGATGGGGGTTAGGGAACATTGCCCAAAGCATGGGCACTCTGACTGGTCTGCAGCAATGCAGCAGTTTTGGAGATGCTCTGACTCAGTTGTCTAGCTGTCACAGTTTGGCCCTTGTCAAACTCACTCAAATCCTTACGCTTGCCCACTTTCCCTGCTTCTAACATCAACTTTGAGGACAAAATGTTTACCTGCTGCCTAATATATCCCACCCACTAACAGGTGCCATGATGAAGAGATGATCAGTGTTATTCACTTCACCTGTCAGTGGTCATAATGTTATGCCTGATCGGTGTTTTAAAATATGAAAATATCAAAAACCGATGTAAATGCTATGTATTTAAATAAAACTGATCACACAAAGATAACCTGCAGCTAGCTTTTTTTCTTTAATTTCCTCTGACAAATTCTCACAAAATCTCATTAACACTCACATTAAGCATTTACATGTCCACTTTTGCTGTGTCTGTGGGATTATTTCCCCTCCGTTACGTCTGTTACCTGTGCAGGAGTGCCAGCGTTCAAAGCAGCAGGTCCTGTCCCTTAGGAAGGAGAACAGCGCTTTGGACACAGAGGTCCATGAGAAGGAGCGTTTGGTGAGCCAGCTGCAGATGAGGGTGGCTGTTGTAGAACAGGAGATCAAAGATAAGGATCAACTGATGCGTCGCACTAAAGAGGTGCTGGAAGCCACTCAGCAGCAGAAGGTGGGAGCTACAACTTCAAATCGTTGCCTGTAATCACCTGAAAAGGGTAAAAAAAAATATCAGCATGCTTCAGCTTAAGTTACCTTTTTTTGCGAAACCAGTGATGAGAAACACATTAGCTCACTGTTCACTGACAAATATATAGAATAACCAGATTACAAGAATAACAAGACTTATTCTGTAAGCAGGTTCTCTGTCTAATTCTGTTTATACATTTGAATACACTTTAATATATGTTTTTGTTCTCAAGGAATCAGTGGAAGAAAATGCTGAAAGTAAAGAACTGCAGATCAAAAAACTTGAAGCGACAGTGAAATCACTTTCTGAAGAGCTGATAAAGGTTTGTAAACCTGCATACAGCTTGTCCATCTGCTGCTTTATTTTAACCCCAAAACTGAACACATGGAGGAGTAAATGAAATAAAAGCGGATGATGCTGATTCCACTTTGTGATCATTTTGGAGGATGTATCTTGTGTTGCTGTTGAACTGTATTGAATTAGAGAGGTGTTTCTGTCCTTTAGCCTAGCCAAAATAACAGAAATACCCATTGTTGTACATAGTAAACTGGCAAATCAGTTTTTGACTGCACCCTATGTTTGATATGGTCTAGTCCAGTTTTTTTTTTATCCTCCTTTTATTTATGTGTTTCCTTATCTAGGCTAATGGAATCATTAAAAAGCTGCAGGGGGAGGTTCGAGGCCTGGTTGGAAAAATAAAAGTGAAGAACACTGTGACTGTGTCACAGGAGAAGATCCTCCAGGAGACGTCGGAAAAACTTCAGAATGTTGAAAAGGATCTACAGAGCGCTCAGCAGCAGCTCGTCACCAAGGACGAGCAGGTAAGTCTTCAAATCCTGGAAACTACAGCCTTTCCTGATCTGGATTGATGAAACATAATATGTACAGATCTCACATGTCAGTTACTGACATGTGTCAGTTACTGGCACCTGGTGGCGTCCCATAAATTCATCAGAACACTGTTAGGTGGCATCATATTTGCCATACAGCAGTAACATCGGTGTTCGATGGTTAACAAGCACACAACCAGCCTGTTACACAAAAGCCACAAACATAGCATCAGCACCATCAGCTTTCCTATGAAAGTCTGCTTCTTATCTAACTTACAAACGTGGACACGTCTTGTCCTGCACCTCAGCTTTTCACTGGGCCACCAAACAAATATTCACCTGGAAAAGTGCACAGTTAAAATCAGTTTGCAGGAAAGGAAAGGAAATTTGATTTGATTTGAACTATATGAACTGAATAGTACTGAAATCAATGGTATTTGTGTTTTGCAGGTTACAAAATTGAAGGAGCAGTTGGAAAAGACGGTACAGAAGCTAAATGAAAGCAAGGAAGTATTAAAAACAAATGAGAATGGTGAGGACGCTTATCATTCATTAGAAAGTTATAAATGACATATAGTCATGTAAAGTATAGTTATGTACTGGATTTTCTATTCCTTTTTACAGAATAAGTCAAACATCTGCTAAAGTAAAGTTACCTTGTTAAAAAACCAGAAAGTTGAATCTATTTATCTGTTGGACAAAAGATGTCTTCACTGTAAGGTCCATGCCCAGTAACACACTGTGACCACTGTACACATTCAGTGACAACTTTCAGTACCTGAGGCTGAGGACACGTTTGTTCAGTATTCATTTGATTGTATTTCAGATTATATTTCAGAAACAGCAACATGTGTGACCAGAAACAATGTCTCCTTTATACTGGAGAACCTTCAGCAGTTCATAGGGACTGTTGAATACTCAGACAGTCACTGAATAAAGGTTGACTGACCTCTGTCATTAATGTAGACATGTCAGACGACCCTGTGATATACAGAGCAGCTGACAATAAGAAGAAGCGAGTAGCTAAGGTCAGCATTAAAATGCATTCATGGAAGCAATTCATGAAGCTATTTAAAATGATATACTTTTTGACAGTTTGAATTATTTATTGATGGATTCATACTTTATTCATAAATTCATTTTATAATTTCTCCTTTTATTGCCCATTAAAATATCAGTTAATAGATTATAGATGTATGGATGGAACCGTTTCTGTGACAAAAAAATAAAAGAGGTGCCATGTCATTGTCAGTGTTACCAGTTTTCTAACACCACTCTCATCATATTCCTCTGACCACAGTTATAAGTTGGCTGAACAAGCAGCTAAATGAGAAGCAGCTGTCCAGAAATCCACCGTCCTCTGAGCCTTTGGAGAATCCTTCAGTTTTATCCACAACCCCTGGACTAAGGGTAGGACAGACCTCCTGGATCTGCTCAGCCATACTAAGCCTGACCTAGTCTTTAGCTCTTTGTCGACTTCATCCCTTCACTTACACACTAGTTTAAGCACAAACAGTGTTATTACCATATACTGAGAAACACAGAAAACAACTGTCTTCAGTTTAATATGGTTATATTAGAGTGTTTCTTTATGTATATACACACACATCAGCAACTATTCACACTGACACCAGGTGAAGATGCCACTGTATTTTTACAGGCACAGTTTTATCCTCAGACAGGAAAACCTGCTGTACCTCTGGGGACAGCTGCTGTCGAACAGCGAGCCGTGCAGCCAGCCAGCAGACAGATGTGAGTTACCCCAAGTTTACTATGTGTTTCCACAGGATGTAGTGGTGTGTTGAATACATTCAGTCTAAAGAGGACTCAGCATCTGACTCCCATCTGACATTTTCTTATTCTGGAATATTTCAGGTTCAAGCTTTAATTTAAAATTTACTATGCAGCCCCACTGCACCCCCCAAAAGTCAAGACAGACATGGTCAAATTTAAAATTTTGACCATGTCTGTCTTGTCTTTTGGGGGGGTGGTTTGTTTTAGAACAGGACTGAGCCATACACGTTTCATTTCGTGTTTTTAAAGCACATGTGTTTTCTCCTCTTCCTCAGGGGAGACTACGCAGGTCTGGATTCTAAGTACTTTGAGAGGAGAGATGATAGCATCCCAATCTACGGCCTGTCATCTAATTTGCTTCACAGAGGTAAACCTGATGATCATTTAAGAGACCTTTGTTTCCATGCACAAGTAACCAGGTTACATTAGTCTTTCTGCATTAACCTGATATGAGTGTGTTTTGCTTTTTCCACATGAGCACGTGCAGGACAGGGGCTTCAGACAGGGAAAGTATGGCTATAAGAAACTGCTCAGCAGGATGAAAGATGAGATCCTTACCTGTGGGGATGCATCCTTACATTCAAGATTATGAAATTCAGAGTACGACAGACTGGTGCAAAGTAGCCTCTAACAAACAGCCCACGACCAAAGGCACAGTGTTTCTACCTGTTCTGACAGTGGAAGCTGCAGTGAAAAGGCAGCTGTCACAGCCTCCTCCCTGCTCCTCTGCCTCCCCGATCGCTCTGCACCTACTGTTTGTCTTTGTACTGTAATACTAATATTGTAGATTTATGAAATAAATCATATTATTAAATGAAATGGTGTTTTTGATTGACACGTTGGGTGAGAATGTGACAATGTGTTATCATATTAATGTGACATTTATCAATACATTTTCTTCCGTTTCTCTTTTGTTTGTCCGTTTCAGAGCTCCCTCAGAGAACGAAGCCTGCTGCAGCTTCTGCTTACTTCTCTGCGTGAAGCACAAACTGCTGCATTTCAGCTTCAGGTGGAAGTTAAACAGACATTAAAACCTCACCGTCTGCTTTGTCTTCAGCTCTTGTACAAAACTATTACTGTCACTGTGCTGTATAAATGTGTTTTTAACTAGCTATTGTTGCTATTTTAATTTATATGCTATGGTCTGTGCGTGTGTCATCTGATTTGTGGTTCAAGTTGAAACTCTGGTGGATTCCACTGATCATGGAAAATGTATAAATATCTTTAATGTTTTTTTCTGTTTTTCCTCATACAGTAAACTGTTTGCCATCTTTGAGTGTTTATATTGTTTATTTTCTGTTGTATTCCAGTTGTAAAGTGTAATCTTTAATAAACATCTTGCCATCCTCATTAGTGTTCAGTAACTTCAGAGTATCTCTGCGTTTAATTCATCTCACTTTAAGCCCCCATCAAATGTAAAACATGTGTACAATGGAAATATTAGTGATGTTCAATGTTGGTCAAGTTTACACATTTTTAATTTTGCAACAGCACTGACTACAGTTGAAGCTGACCACAGTTATGACTGCTCATTGTAGGTCATGTCAAGGCAGAAGATGTTTTATGTTTATTTAAATACTAATTCAGTTACCCAGTTTATAGTATCCTGTTAGCTGTAGAAGTTGACTGATAGATTGATGACAGTATCCTCATCATACACTCCAGACTCCACAGGACGTATGAGTGTGTGAGCTGTGGTGTGCTTACAGTAGGTCAGGGGAAGAAGTTTGCACAACAAAGACTGACACCTTGACAGTTTATTTTACATGTTCTGTAATATGTTGTAAGGACTGAAACATTTGTTACATACATTAGACATGGTTAGTGAAGGCTTCTGAACAGTAACAAACAGTCATGGTTCCTTTGAACTGAAGTGTGCACATCTCAGGACTGGCTTGGTTTCGGGTTGGGTTGGAAGTCGGGACGAGGCCAGGGGCAAATAGGGTGGAGAGCTGGGTCAGGATTGGTGAGCAATCCACGGCAGGGATGGAAGCCTGGAGAGGGTCTTCCACGGCCTCCATGGGGAGGAGGGCCGTGACCGTGATCATGAGCGTGTGGTGGGGGTCCTCCATGGCCTGCATGGGGAGGACGCCCTTGGCCGTGATCTTGAGCTTGGGGTGGAGGTCCTCCACTGCCAGCGTGGGGAGGACGCCCTTGACCGTGACCGTGAGCTTGGGGTGGAGGTCCTCCATTACCAGAGTGGGGAGGACGCCCTTGACCGTGACCGTGAGCTTGGGGTGGAGGTCCTCCACTGCCAGCGTGGGGAGGATGCCCTTGACCATGACCATGACCATGACCATGACCATGACCATGATGATGCTCATGATGAGAGTGTCTACATCTGTGACCCCGCTCACCAGGGCTAGGGGCAGTAGCGTTCTGTTCACAGAGCAAACACAGAGTTAGCTCAAGTGTATCTCTGCAGTGTAACTGTGTATAACCTCAGATGTCCAGATTATAGATACAGAATAAGTCACTAAAGCAGAGGTCCTTTTCAGCATGAAACAGGTGCACATTTATGTGGACTCACCAGTGGAGGATAGTATTTACATTCAATAGACTTGAGTCCTTTTGTACTGGAAGTTGAAGTGCAGAAAGCATGATCCTTTGGAAGAAGAAGAAGAGAGAGACGGCAAAAGACAGAAATATTCAACATCACACTCAAAGCCATAGTCAAACCATCCTGGAACACAAGGGACTGCCCAGCTCCACTTCACAGTTACCTACTACTACAAGCAAGCAAGCAAATAAATAAATAAAAACATAGAAATGTGTAGGAACTGGAGGCAACCAAACCTCTCCCATCAAATCCTTCAGAGATCTTCATTTCTTGTGTTTTAAGCTGCATTAGAGTAAAACTCTGCTCACATATTCTGATCTCTTTTGTCAACATGTGGCTCTAAATCTTTCCAGCACTTCTGTATGTAAGAGTTGTGCTTACAGCGCTGTCAGAGCAGAGGGGTTTGCATGCCTCTGGGTTGATTCTGGATCCCTGTGGGCACTGAGTCTCCACAAGAGCAAACTCAGCGTAGTATTCTATCCCTCCTGACGCCATCGAGAGCTGAGGGAGGAGGAGAAAGAGAGTGTATCAGGGAACGAGTGCAGCGTTTAAGGGATGGGATGCAGAGGCAGTCTTTGGTTATGCTTTGCCATACCCCAGATCTTATCCGTCCCACTTCCAGCAGGATGAAGTAGTTCTCGTTGGTGGTGTTCTCGTTGAACTTATTCACAGCTGCTTTGACAGAGTCGACACCCCCGGTGCTGTTGAGCGGAATCAGTGTGGGGCAGTCTGGGCAGGTCTTAGTCATCTCTGCGTTAGTTTTTACTAACACACACACGCGGATATTGTTATGAGTGAGCCTGCTTTCTGAGGGCTCCACAGCATATAAATAATCATCCAAATCATGGCAGTTGAGCAGTTTTGCATTGTAAAGATTCCTCTCAACCCAGAACCATTTATCATCGTCATCATCAGCTTATCACTGAAACCCTTCTCAGATAAAACCACAAATACAGTATTCTAGGTGGCTCTGAATCATGACTAACTGCAGATTGTAACTGCAGACCAAAATGAGATTGAATTTAAAGGTCTGCTGGAGTTATCTGCTGGTAGTAATATTCTTAAACTCCTTGTGTCTCTGCTATAAACATTACAACATCTATCAGGACTGCTGAGTACTTCAGTACTTCAGAGGCTGCTTTGACTGTATTTTTCACTGACTATGCCTGGCATCTGTTAAATCAAAATATTTCTATGTTAAATTCAGGTTCTGGGAACAATCGGTACAGAGTGTGGCTCTTTAATCTGAGTTCACTGGACTGGATCTGCTGGGGGCCACTGAAGGTCAAGCATGAGGCCCCTGGTCAAAGAAAGGTGCTGTGTTAGGGTTACAGTCATTTCTTTGTGTTGAGAAGCTGACGGGAGAGCTCCTGTGATACGACCTCACACGCACGTCACTCACAGTGATGAATCAGGTGCAGCTGTTTGAAGTAAGAAACCGTGAGAACAAGCTAGCTGCTTCACCTTACCTGTAGTTCCTTTACCATAACAATCATTTCCTAACCTTAACCATATGGTTATTGTAGAACTGGATAACTGTAAAAGCAGCCCACCTTTTCGTGTGTCACACCTGTACTTGGTGACTTTGGCTTCACCATTTTCTACAGTCATCGTCACAGTGCAGTTGGCCATGACCGCCTACAGACAAACACAGACAGTGACATTTAACTGCAGATGCCTCACATCTCTTTTATGGAAGAAGTGTGGAGATCAGTGCGTCCACTTCCTGGCTGTGGATGAATATGACTGGAACTGGATTCAATAAACTGTTGTTCAGCCTTTACCTGGGCAGTCTCTCCACGGAGCTCACAGTCCTCAAAGTGTTTGGGGTTGACAACGTGGCACACTGTCTCCAGGAGCTTCAGCTGTAACTCAATGTTACAGCCTTCACGAACCTGAGGACAGAGCAAGAGCAGAAATCACAATTAATCAGACATATGATACAGGATCTTAGCATTTTTCCTGTCATGAAAAGCTGATAAAGTGTGAAGAAAAGAAGAAGAAGAAGAAGAGCAGCAGTAAGACCAGATAATAAAAATGAAAGGTTTAGATTTCAATCCATGCACGCCCACACAGTCTTGAGTAAAGTAAAAAAAAACAAGTGAAAACACCTGTTCAGGTGTAGCATGGATCCTCAGGAGCTTCAGATACTGAGAGCAGAATAAAATCCAGTATCTGTGTTTAGGTTCTCATCACACATGGGATCAGTTTATGAGTAAAAAAAAAACACAAGGCTAAGTAAGGAGGGATAAAAAGGAAGGACAGAGGAAAATATCTAGGAATTACTGTAGGATTGAAAGAAACAGAAAGAAAGAAAAATAAAAGTGGAAAGGAAAAAACAAACTTTGGTTAAAAAGTGTAAAACTCTTAACAATATTATAGGGCTCACTGTAGCAGAACCTCAAAGTCAGCCCTGTCTGTAGAGCGAACGTTTCCAGTACCTTTTCCACTTTGTTGCCCTGGATCTGACTGAGCCGGAACTTGTAGCCATGGTTATGGTTTTTGTTGATGTGATGCATTGCCAGACGTGCTGCCGGAGCACCACTATCTTCACTGCATGTTACCGACTCCAACACTGGACCAGGCCTGCAGAGGCAGGTCAGCGCTGCTGACGACAGAAGCACCAAGATGGCTAATTTCTTCATGATACACAGGATAGAGATGGAGCAGACCACTGCAGACAGCAGGGTTATATAGACATGGACAGGTTGACAGACTGGAGTGGGAGGGAGGCAGAGAGAGTGACAAACAAGAGGAGAGATAAAGGACAGATGAGATAAGAGACAGGGCAGGTGTAGCGTGAGGACAAGACCTCAGCTCTGCCAAAGTCAAAAACAAACAGAGACTTTAACCAGAGCAGTGCAGCTTATTTTGAAATTTCCACTATATAAACACTATCAGTTTCATCATAGTTGACATACAGCCACTATACAAGCATTTCTACTGAAGTTTATTTAGAGGAATTGTCAACTGCATCAAAGCTTCATATCATTTTATGTTGAGCTTTCTGTTGAGCTAAATGCATCATTACAGTGAACGAGAGTCATGTTGACTCGGACATTGTTGTGTCGCTGCAGCATGTTCAGGGCAGATGATGTTACTTGACAGTGGAAAACTCGTTCCAGTGATTTGTGTTTCACCCTCTCAGCCTCACCTAACTGGAACCTACCACCTTCTCAGGTCCCCCGTTGGGACCCCGTCACTCCAACTGCTTGGCTTCCTGTGGCGCACAGCACAGGCTGAGCAGTTAGAATCAGCTTGATAAAGATGCTGTAGAATGCTGGTGATCCTCCCATGTGAGGCTACGGGGGACAGTAGCATCAGACAAATTCAAATGAATCTGACTGTCTTTTCTGTTTTTTTTTGGGGGGGGGTGATGGGTAGTCTGGTCTGTTTTAGAAAGTTTGTTTCTCCCTTGCTTCAGCATGGTAATTTCATTTCTGGGCATTCATGCACCATTTACTTCCTCGTGTGAAGGTCATGTTGCAGGAACTGACTGGTAACACCTAGGCTGCTCCCAAGACATCACTGCGGGTTTTCAGGTTTTCCTTAGAGCTTTCGTTAGGTCCAAACACTGATCAGTCCAGTCATTCCATTCTGCTCGATCCCCTTTTCTCAACCCTCTGACCTCCCAGCTGCCTGAGGAGCACCTTTAGCTATGGGAGCTGATAGAAAAATAATAACTAAACCTTACTGTTAACACTGAACATTTGCAAACAAGATGATGGAGAGCCATTTGATTAAAATGTACTGAGTTATGATCATGCAATTATGTTTAATTCTTACAATACTGTATACCTAAATCCAGAATGAATCCTTTCCATCAGTCCCATTGTTTCCACTGCCGTCCTGGAAAAAGGTACATCAATACTTGGCACTGGTTGCAGTGGACTTTTTTGTGGCGAGCTAAGTGCAATTCAGGACAGGCTCCAGAAACCATCTGGACATCAGAATATAACTCTGGCCATTAAAAGTTATTGGCAATGCATGGTAGAGTTTTCCCACGTTCAACACTGTCAACCCTTAGCCTCCCTTAGCCTCCCTCCTGGTATCCTTAGCACTGTCATTGAGAAAATGACAGTTTTACCTTGTGAAGGAGGAAACTGAGTGATGAAGTCCAGAGCAACGTGGGACCAGGGCTGACTAGGAACGAGTAGTGGTTTTAACAGGCCTACAGGAGTCTGATGCAAAGCCCTCACATGAGCATGGATGGAACGAGCTGCAACTTAGGCCTTAGTGTCGGTCTCCATGGTGGACCACCAGAAGTGTCTGTTGAGCAGGGACAGAGTCCAAGTCTTTCCAGGATGACAGGAGAAGCAAGACAGAATGTGTGACACGCAATCAATTTGGTGGACCATTGCTCGGGTCTGCTTGATGTGGAAGAGCTTCTCTCACCATAGATTTTATTTCCCAGGAAACCGCTGCCACCATACATGAGGAAGGTAGGACCTTCTTTGACGGTCTGTTGGTGGGAGATCAGGTTTAACATTACCAGAACCTGGATGATGAGAGTGAAATGAAACCTGCTGAAAAACAAGGCCTGACCAGCTTGATGGGAGTTCAGACTTTTCACTGACAATGGCTACAACGAAGATTTAACCCCCCATCTACACACCCATTTCTGTGAATGAACAAATCAGGAGAATCTGAGAAAATGTGAGCACACTCTAAACCTCAAAATCAAATATAATGTCAAGGTTAGGAGCTGCAGCAGGAGGCTGAAAAATAAATATGAACAGTGACTCAGTGATGGGATAATATGAGAAACAGGTTCCCAGATTTAATTATTATCCAAGAGTGGGCCACACATCAAAACTGGACAGGTATGATTTACTCTTTGGACACAGATAAGTAGAAATTCCACAATCATACCTGAGCAGTACAACACTGTCTGTATTTTTAAATATTACTGTAGATTTGTGGCATGAAATTAATACAAACACACTAGCAAATAGAAGAACAACTAATTCATTCATCACTTTGTGTCAGACTGGGGCGTTCCCTCCCTGTGAGCCAGCTGTCCTCAGTGTGTTCCTTATAACCTGATCCCCACATCCACTTGCTCACAATCATCCGTTCATCCTTGCCTCTGAATCATATCTTCCTGTCCTTCAGTTCCTCCTCACCTCTTGATACCCTGCCTCAGTTTTTGACCCTTTTCTGTCCTTGGATTTTTGCCTGCCTGCCTCTGCCCCTTTGTTCTTGTTTGCCTGGTCCGCCTGCCTGCCTCTTAACAAACCTCTCTCCGATCATTGATCCACAAGCCTTTGCTTTTTTTTCTCCTTTTTTTTTTTACCTGTGCTTCCAGAACTGTGCGTTTGAGTCTAAATCTAAAGTCAAGCAAGGTGATTGGCTGATTCACCTCCTGTCAGGAGGCAGGTTCAAAACAGAGGGAAAAAAATGTAAATGTTTGAAGTTGTACGTGCAAGTGTGAAAAACAGCCACACACATGCACGACTGCACAGGGGAAGCATGTGACTCTTTACAAAGAGTGATAAAATAACACAAGTAACACAGTGACACAAACTAATTGTTGAAATGTCAACTTCAGTGTTACAGTTAATGAAACGACACGGTCATTGGAGTATAACACTGTTTCTACAGAGGAGACATAGGACGAGCAGCACGTGCTAAACATGAGTCTACACAGGATGGGATCAAGTAGAGTACTGGGCTGCAGGTCACCGGCATTTTGACAGCACTCAGAGCCAAATACACAATCACTGTGTGTGGTTACACACATAAAATGAAGGAAAATAGCTTGAAGCACGAGATTAAATGTCTCTGTTCCATGAGATTCACATCACATACAACTGAAAAACAGGGCTGAAACACACACTGATGCACAAACAGTAAGGTTGGTGTCATAGTAAAGACAAAATCCTGAAGTGAAGCAGCTGTTACACTGGTGGAAGCAGCAATGGGCTCAAACAAGAGCTTCCATTAGCTGCAGATCAGACCTGCACAATGTTCAGGAGGAGTTTTGGACCATTGTTCCTACAGAACTGCTCCAGCTCAGCTCAGCCATGTTCTTCATGTCTGCTGTGAACAGCTCTCTGAGCTCATTACACAGCACCTCTGTGGACTTAAGGTCTGGGTTCTGACTGACCCACTCCAGAAGGTGGATTTTCTGTGTTTGAAGTTGTTCTGTAGTAGATTTATTCCAGTGTTTAGAGTCATTGTCCTGCTGCATCACCCAGATTCTGCTGAACTCAACAGTTCTTCATCTGAAGTCTGAGGTCTTCTGAGGTCTTTTGTTTTTCTGTTTTTGTGAGGCCTGGTTCACATCAGCTGATGCTTCTTGTGAATAATTTTTGTTTTATATATATTTTATAAGTCAAAGCATCTCTAACATGCACTGATCTGGTTTCATTGACTGGACTCCAGGTTTACTAACTCCTGACTCCAGTCAGCTTTTGTTGATATCATTAGCTAAAGGGGCTCACATACTTTTTCCAACCTGCACTGTGGAAGTTTGAGTGATTCATTCGACATGGGCAAGAACAGTACATTTATTTGTGTGTCATTAGTTGAAATAGATTGTGTTTGTTTATAACTTAGATAACGATCTGACCACATTTTAAGACAGTTTTATACAGAAATGCCGATCATTCCAAAGAGTTCACTTACTTTTTATCACTGCTGTATTAGACACAGTCAAATGAGATTATTTTAATGACCCTCAAGAAACTAGAGGGGAGACGAAAGTGGAAGCCTGTATATTACTGGGTTCAGTTATATAAGGAGGTGAGACAGTTTGGTTTGCTGTCAAGCCTTCCTATAGGACACAGCGTTATCACCCACTTATCACCCAGTCTGCACAGACATTTCCTCTTTATCCACATCACATAATGAAGTCAACGTGAGGGAAAAAGCACAACAAGCACAGGAATGAAGCAACGACAGAGGGTAACTTAAAGGATCATTCTGTTTATTTTTGGCCTGGGTTTTATTTTCTCATTACTTGACATGCATCATCAGGTTTTTACACAGGTGACCTCTACAGTGCCTGCACTGCAGTCCATTAAAACGGCTGAGGAAGTCATACTCGTCAAAGCATCCTAAAGATCCCCTTTCTACACAGACATTACTTTTGAGAAAATCCATGACAATTTAAATCATGTATAGGTTGGACTTATGTAATGTTCAGAGCTCTCAATCTGGTTTAGAGGCAATCCTCATACCGGAATAATACTGTGTCATCAAATGCCATCAAATGTTTCCCTCCTCATCTTCAAAAATCAGATCAAAATGTATTGTGGAACTGATACGTCTTTCTATTCAACATTCCACTTCTGCCAATTTTTAGTACATTGTACATAGTTCAAGAATCATCTGCGCTGATTTTTTTGTCCACGCCAACAAGCCAAAAAGATTTCTGTCATCACCATGAAAAGTTTGAATAGTTGCCTTCAACACCCAGCAGCCACGCTGCAACATGATCATCCTCCTGTCCACCTGATGAATGTAAGTCCAATATTTACTTTCCTTTTAGATCTGAGAAAAATATCTGACTCTTTAACTGCACTATGTTCACCAGCTAGTCTCTAACTTCATCTCTTTACTGCTTGGTGCTTCATCAGACAACAGCTGGCTGCTGCTGGGTATGAGCTTTATCTGAGCACTGAGACTGAAGCAAACAGTAAAGCTGTGGCCAAAACAGTGAGCTGAAAGAGGTTAAAGAGCTCTGTAGAGTGGAGGGGAACTGCAGAGTGGAGGTCGTTACAAACTCACACTTTCCACACCCCTGTGGAAAACCTATGTGACATGCATGCAGACCCAGTCCAGACCCAGACTGAAACGAGGTGGACCTGAATAAAAAGAGAACACCAGCACCGGCAGCAGCACTTAGATAAAGTCTAATTATCCTTGGATCTATTTGGGTTGGATCAGGCTGTCCACACAAAGTCAAGCTTTAAGATCTGAACAGTTTTAGTTTTTGTTGTGCTCCTTTATTGTAAACCTCTGTTTTATCAAATTACTTTAAGGGTTTTGTCTGACCAACACTTAAAAACGCAAGGATGAGTTCACCATCACAAAAAACTGACAAACTAACAAATACTCATGTTGAATAAATGAAGAAAATAAAGAGAATTTTTGACATTTTTACTAAAAAAAAAGTGCCACATGACTGCAGCGTCCAGTTTTCTGTCAGTCAAATGATTGATTGCATTGGTTGGTTTCTGGGTATGTAGGAAAATAATGAAACTGCCTTGTGTACTGGGGGTCAATAAGGGCCCTACCAAAACTGTACTGTAAAATGTCAGTACTGTATGGATTATGCTAAATTCAGACACTGTTTTCCCATATTGCCACTCTGCCTGTCCCAGCATTCAATGTGAGCAATATCATTCCCTCTATCGTTTCAGCATGCACCAGACCATAGACAGAGATACAGTCAAGAAACAACGCATCATTACATTTGGACTTTGTATGAACATGAGGTTATTCCCATCCACATTCTTGTTTTGGCTGAGTAAGGACCATCGTGCCTTTCCATCCGTCACAGCTCAGCCAGGCTGACCTTCATCTTCACTGAATAAAATGATGCAAAATTCATTTGCAACAAGATGTTTGTGCCGACAGGTGTGAAATTTGGTAGATATGAATTTATGTTTCATTACGTACAAAGAGAAGAAAATTGAACATTTAAACATTTAAATGCAGATTCAGTTTTCTCAGACATTATGTATTCTACATTACATTAGAGAATAGTGTCTCAGAAAAAGCACAAAGTACAGATTCAGTCAGTGGAACCGTCTCTTTTCAGTCAGTCCTAGACAGCTGTCTGAAAGTGGAGACACGTGGTGTGAAGTGGAGCCTGATGTCCTCAGTAATCATACATCCCAGTTAGTGCTTCTTTATGAATGTTCATCTTGGATTATGGCATAAAGGGCTGCTACAGCAAATCCTGTGCATTTCAAAACCGTTCACGTATCTGACAGAGTGAAGCTACACCAGGGGCCTGTATCACCACGTGAGATTAATGTGTTAACAGCTATCTCTGGTCTTAACTCAGCTTTTCTGATATCTCGCTTTAAATTAAGACAGATTCCCATAGTAACTGGATAATTCACTACGTTCACCTACTGAGGGGGAACTGGCTGCAGCCCACAGGAAGCAGGGTTGGATCTTGTCAAACAGATTAATCAGCAGTTGCGACAGCGTGGGTGGTATTGTTTTCACCTGTGTGTGTGTTTTGTCACCCCGTCACAACCATGCAAGATACAGTCAATAAACTTTACAGGTGTGTTGTTGAGATCACAGTAAAGGCCATGTGAAAGGCCGACCCATGAGCACTCCTGTAATCATGTAGTAATGACTTCTGGGTAACCACTGAGGAGTCATGGGTCAGAGTGTCAGCATGTTGACAGGTGTTGCAGTTGGAATGATCCCATCACAAGCTGTTTTAACTGTGTTGATGTATAAATGTTCTGCTGTGGAGTTCTGTCTATTACAGTCTCTTTAGCTGCAGCGTGGTGAAGCTTCACAAGCTTTGTTGCTAAACATTTGCTTTTTACATAAGTAAATTACCTGAAAGCATGGATTTGGGTGTGGACAGTCACATAGTGTTACTGGTAAGATCTGTGCACAGTTGAGAGGGTTTGTGTGTGTGTGTGTGTGTGTGTTCTGCAAAAACACTGGGAAAGGGGGGATACCTGACAGTCTGGCAGTAGTAGTTATGATGGTTCACTGACTTTTTCTTGCCTCTGTCTGCTGCACGGCTAACCTGCTCCAGAGCAGGCTACATTCAGACAATCATGTCATAACCTGCTCCATCATTACCAGTTATCCACAATCTCCAGTGTTAGGATCAGTAAGGGCAGGAGAGTGAAGCTGAACTCACAGCTTACTCTGGTGATACAGACTCCAGAGTTTCACTGGATGTGACGTCAATCAGAAGTGATCAGTCTGACATATGATGGGAGATTAAGACTCAGATTGAAAATAACCAGAATTTTCCAAAGATCTTTTCTCTGTGACGATTAACACGTTCCCACATGTTTAAATAAATAGTAACAAAATTCAGCAGCTGCTTTCCCACCATCACTGTACTGTACTGCCTTCACATTAAATTAAGACAATAACAACAGTTACAAAACACACAAGGGTTCCCACATGCTCATGTACTGGAAGATTTCCTGACTTCCCCCTTTGTTATACTTACCCTGCAAATAAGCACTGGGCCTTGTCTGAGTTCTTGAGAGGACATATGTTAACTCTTGTACAGCAGTAATGGTGAAAGGGTTCTGGTATGAAAGTAGTTCAGATAAATGCTGACCCAGATGTTCATGTACAGGACAGTTTGGATGTGTGCTGCTCAGTATATACTTGAGTCCCCTTATCATAGTCTGAACAGTGTAGGGCCTTTGAATGACCATTACCTCTGATGTTTTGACATGCAAGGTCACAGTATGTCCATTGAAAAGCCTCAGCTCAGCTGTTGATTTAAACCAGACTGTGAGCTCTGCCAGGTATTTAAACCTTCTCCAATAAGAGTCTGTCACTGTGGATGAGTCTTGGACTTCCACAGGTATGAGTTCGTCTGTTACTGGTAGATTTCAGCAGCGGCAAGATGTGACAGGCTCTGCTGTAAACCACCGTGTCACACACAGTGGTTTAGATTTTACAAATGTTTAATGAATGCATCGTCGATTCAGTGGATTCGGTCGTTGCCCTTCAGCAGTGGATCTCATACGCGATCTGAGAGTCCATGAACAGGCCTGTGTGGTTAAGAAACATCCCTTCAGCCTCTGAAGTGATCACAGGCTCAGCCTCCCCTCCCTCCCCCGCCATTCTCCTCATGGTCCGTATGTCACCCTCCTGCTGCTGTTGCTGCTGCTTGTTGGGGGCCAGAGTGGGAGTCACGGTCTGGCCAGGACCCGAGGAGAGGGTGTGGCTGGAGGTGTCAGATGGAGCGGGGCAACCCAAGTTAGTGGTGGAGACAGCTGTGGGTGGAGCAGGAGGCAGCACAGGCTTGGCCCTGTTGAGGACGTACATCTCATGGCCGCGCTCGTCACGATACTCCTCCAGCTGGGCAAAGGTGGTGGGGCCGTCAGAGTAGTCGTTCACGTAGAGGATGCTCTCCTCCTGCAGGTCAAAATTCAAGTAGAGGTTTTGAGGTTTTACAGCTGTACTGAATCAGTGGAGGTGAGATAGAGATAGATAGAGAAGGGAAGGTAAGAAGGTGCTTATCCATGAAGACTTCTCTGTTGGTAATACATTTATGCACATAAGGTAACTTCATTTATACATCAAGTATCTTTGTTTGGCTTTGCTGTTCTTGTCTTAGCTAGAAGTATATCTTTATGTCTCTTTGATTTTGAAGCTGTGTGTGAGTACAATGAGAGCTTCAGGAAACCAGAGTCAGATTCTCTGTGTTTAAACATGTACATGACCACTGAGACTTCTCCTGGTTCAGAAAAATACTTAAAAATAGATTATAGGGTAAATATTTTACCTTTGTTATTGAATCCTGCTTTACTGTGTATTTTATCCCCAGGAAGGAGCCTGTGAGGGCCTCAAATGTATATCAGCACAGAACTAACTCTGACTCTTACACAGTTGTATGTCTGTATATTGTATGTGATATCACCACATTATTGATCCTATATTTCCACCAGACCTCTCGGGCCTTCAAAACAAGGCCTCCTGGCCTGGTCCTAGCTCCATGACACAGAACAGGGCAGTGACACTGAGTGCTTCACTTCATGTTGCTGTTTATTATCAGAGCGTCTTCCTCGCCCTGATTTCTTCTTCTTTTCTTTTCTTTTTTTTTTACCAATTCTTGCCTGTCTTTCATTAAATATTTATGCTGATGCTTGTTATTGGCTTCTTTTGTTTGTTGTTTTTGTAAGTGATGAATTCTGTATCTTTTGTTTTGAAAAGTGCTAAATAAAAATTTTACTCACTTTGAATTCAGTCATAGCTGGGCTGATACTGTAGTCTGGCTGCTGTTAGTTGATACTAAAGGCTCCATCTTGCTGATTGCTCTTTGAAACAGAGTTTCAGCAGTGTTTTTATCCATGTAATGTGTCAGAAAACACCTGTTTGGTATGTATATAATTTTTTGTATATAATTCCAAATCTAGCCTAAGCCAGTTCCTCTCATTCATCAGTTTAAATATTTTTGATGGCTAATTTTCAACATGCGTCATCTACTCTTGCACAGACAAACACACACACACCTTCTCGGCTCCATCAGCCTCCTTATCTCGTTGGTGATGTCGGCTGTAGATCATGGCGACCAACAGCAGAGCGGTCAGAGCCAGCAGGGAGATGCCCACAGCGATGGCGGTCTGAGTGGCAGCTCCCAGAGCACTGAAGGCCATGCTGCCCAGAGCGTACAGGGGTTCCCGGCTCACATCTGAGCCCAAAGCAGGGCCGTGGTTCCTCAGCCGGGGCCAAGCAGGGGAGTATGGCGAAGACACCTGGGACCACGAGGCCCAGATGGAGGAGGAAGAGGAGGAGGAGGAAGTGGATGAGTTGATGGCGAGCTGAAAGGTCACTCGGGCCACGCCCCCGGCATTCCAGGCTTCACATTCATAGAAACCTGCATGAGCCACAGTCACGTTACTGAGAAACAGCATGCCGCTGCCGGTGTCCGGGTCAAAGCGCTCGCCCTCAAACTTCTGCAGACTCACTCTGCCTTCCTCTGACGGCTCCTCTGCTCTGCCCACTCCACCTGCTCCAGCACCCAGCTCCTGAACCAGGCCTCTGGGAGAAAGCACCACTTTACCCTGGGATGCCTTTCTCCACGTCACCTGCAAAAGCATCCAGTGTTTCCTGATGAGTGGACTTCTTAATGTTATAGATGGTTTGGATTAAAAGCACGATGTAGGCTCCACACAATAATTATTGCAAAACCAATTCCAAGCAATTCAAAGCAAGTATATTTAAGTAAACACATACATACTTACTTGCTGTATTTATACAGTATATAATCGCTATCAAACCCCAGCTTCCTAACCATAAAATGAACTCTTGAAAATCAGCCTAAATCCTGGTGAACTCAGGTTTTTCAGGGACGTTTCAGTCTGGTTAAAATCCAGAGCAGCTTTGTGTGAGGAGCAGCCAGTCTTTGCTCCTCACTCAGAGCACTCTGTAATCAGTCTGCTCTCAGCCGCTCTCAAAATCTCCATTTTTCGCTCTCCGCTCCAGTTCACTCCACGGAAAACAAGGTGAAAAATGCCTTTGAATACAATGCAAAGCAACATTCAGGCACAGCATGAGCTCATTCTGAGCTCCAGGGAAGGAAACGTGAATGCAGAGGCAGAGAAGCAGATTTGTCCTTAATGGCACAAAGACACATCTGGTGTTTTTTTAAGTAAAAAAAAAAATCCCAGCTGCATGACCGGGACAGTTTGGAGAGAAATCGGAGAATTTATTTGAGATAAGCTAAGTTTAGAAAGGCACGGTTACCCTGCCCAGGGATCTCAGCCTGCATTGTAGGCCATTAATAAAACACTGTCAGACAGTTGTAAAATTCAGCTATTAATCTCTGAAAGATTAGGGCTACATTTGTGGTGTTACAAGGTCTTAGAGGGACACACAGCTGTGTGTCATCAGTATAGAAATGAAATGTACGGTTAAGTTCAATGAGCCAGTAGCAGCAGAGAAAACAAGAGGTGGTAAGCTCCAAAAAAAAAAAAAAAACCGAAAAAAGCAATCATCAAAACACCAAATGAGGGAATATGTTTTGGGAGAGTGGTGTTCATCCCTCCAGTTCCACAGACTTGGACAATCTACAACAAGAAGCACTGTTTGCAGCCATCTGTAATTCCTTTAGTTACAGGGATGGAGTCTCAAAATCGTTATGCTTTAATGAAACCTTTCACATGCATCGCACCCTAGAATATACAGAGAGAGTGATCTTCTGGTGATGACATGCAAACTGCTGCTAGACTAAAGTTGGTGGAAGTTATACCTGGCAGCTTTAAGTATCCCTACCTGTGGCCGAGGGTAACCAGAGGCATGGCAGGACACCCTGAGACTCTCTCCCAGGCGCACAGCTAGCCTTCTGGGCTCCAGCTGCACCAATGGAGGGATGCACACCAGGCTGTTGAGGGGGACCTCCACCAAGCTAAGGCGGGAGAGACGTGGCGGCTCGGTGCACACCAGCCGGCGTTCAGCAGAGCTAAGCAGCCGCTGCCCTGCTTCATCAATCCAGCTCCTCAGCCAGTGGAGAGCACAGTCACAGCGCCATGGGTTATCTACAGCCAAGCAAAGGATGGAGGTTAGGTTTGAAACTCTTAAAACAACTGCTAATCACTGGCTGTGGTGAAAGGACAAAAACATGTCAGTGTGCTGAAAGACATGTTTTGGACTGACTGAGACAGAAATGCATTGACTGGACAATAAACAACTGTGAGCAACATAAACTGATAAGTCAGATTCTGTGGAGGACTGGGTATGTGAGGAGACAGAGAACAGGTAACCCTGTTTTTAAACAACTCCTCTAGGAAACATGCTGTCTGGATTAGGTTCACTTACAATGTAATGTTTATCTCATCCTGAGATTGTGTTTATACCTATGACCCTGTACAGGAGTCAGAGGGGGCAGGAGGTCTATTGTGGGAAGGGGGGTGGGTTAAACAAACAAAGATGGGGAATGACAACAGAGAGCAGGGTTCATGTCCTACCAGTGTCTAAAAATTTAAAGTGTCCCCACCTTGTGCTTCAGTCACTGTTCACTTTTTCAATATTTATCCTGGACCACCATCTTTCATTAACCTTAACCAAGAGTTCTGAGCTGTCTGAACAGGACCATAGAAAGATTAACTATGAAAAACTAATGAAATAAAGTGAGTGTTGTGGCTGAAGCTCAGTAGAACAATGAGCCTAAACACCGGAGTGGCTCAGTCAGAGCTCAGACCTCATGACCAATTAAAACAGAAAACTGTAGACTGATCCCAAAAGGTAAGAGCTAACTTCCATGCTGAAACTTTTTTAGTTTCAGTCAGTGGGAAGGATATGGTGGTTACCATGGCAACTCATTATGCGTAGCTGTCTTTTAACTCAACGTGCTGTTTTGAGAAATGCAAAAAGATCAGTTTTCCCGAGGATCATCTCTAATGTTTTTACACTGACAGGCCTGGTCAGTAATCCAGTCTCACCTGTGATGCGCAGCACCTGCAGGCTGACAAGAGGTCGCACGGACGCAGGGCCAATGGTGTGAAGATTATTACTGCTCAGGTCCAGCAGAGCCAGAGAAGTCAAACCAGCTAGAGCCTGGTCTGCTAACATGTCTATGCTGTTGTGCTGCAAATGGAGCTCCTGCAGACGCTGCAACACGGACACAAAGGTAAATATGACCTGCCCAGCTTATATAGCTCATATTGGAAACTGGAAAGTGTCTCATCATCATTATCATTTAAATTTATACAAGTGAAATGTAAATGACATTATATGTGTGCTCTTGTATGCTTTACCTGTAATCCACGGAAGGTGTAGTCCTGCAGCCGTGTGATGTCATTTCCTGCCAGGTAAAGAATGCGGAGGTGTTCGAGTCCCTGAAACATGTCAGCTGTCACCAAGTGGATCCGGTTCCCATTCAGAGCCAGCTCCAACAGCTGACCCTGATTCTGGAAAGAGCCAGGCTCCACTGCTGAGATGGTGTTGTTCTGGTGGAGGAGGAACATCAGAACGTGACCAAACAGAGGTCTTTGCTGCTGGTTCTGGCTCAGGAACTACAGCCTCTATCAGCCTCTGCTGCTGAAGCTGCTTTGATCTACATTAAAATCAATGCATTTACTGCTTTGCTGCTGTTTCCTCCACTTTGATCTTTTCCCGCTGGAACAGCCTGCTGACTAGGTTAGAATCTGTTTTACTCTTCTGCCTCTTTACTCTGTCTCTTCTGCACTGACTCTGATCCATCATGTGTTGGACAATGTTCTGCGAGTGTGATGCTAAAGAGTGGGGGAGTCTTTTAAAGGTATTACATCACACTCATGTAAAACCATGTTATAATCACCAATCATCAAACGAGATCATAGTGAAACCATTATGAAAATGGTTCATATTGATGGTGATGGTTGCCTCTCATGCTGTAAGTGTTCATTTGTTTGAAACTGGACAAGAGATTGTGTGTGTGTGTGGACTTCTGAGAAACCGCCAAGCCTTTCACAGAAAACAACATGTAGTAGAACTCAAGCCTTTATCAGCTCTGACCTATGAGCTCAAGGACACAAGCAGTGAACAAAATCCTGTGTTTTTGTTCATTTCTTGTGATGTAATTTGATTATATAATATTATATATTTATATATGTAAAAATATGTATATTAAATATTTTGAGCAGAAAATTATTGATTTCCAGCACGTCACAGACAGTGTTTTATCAGAATTAACAATATATTCTGAGATTTTGTTTTTGAATGAAACAATATAAATAAATATTCTTAAAATTGTTCATATTATTATGTTCATAAATACTGTTATGGTCTAGCATCTGGGGCATTATGTGTGTGAGACATCTAACATACTGTATTCTTCTATAAATGAAATACTTTTTCTTTATCAGTGTGTGTGTGTGTTCATTACCTGCAGATACAAGTAGTGCAGGTGCCTCAGCAGAATGAGGTCCTGTCTACGGATCTGACCTATCACATTGTCCTGGAGGAAGATGGTCTGGATGAAGAGGGACAAAGGGAGACTTCACCTCAGTGTTGGTGAACATGTCAAAGAAATTCTGAGCTATGGTAACCTCTACACTGTATTTCCATACATATGACTTTTGCTTTGGTATTGAAATGTCTTTAGTTGTTTAATGCTATCAGTAAACACTGATGTAGCATCAGTATGGATATAAGCACACTGTCAGTGAATGCCCTCTTTCGCTGCAGTGAACCTGCCTGTGTGGCTGGAGGGACGTGTTTGGGGATGTCCCTCAGCCCGGTGGAGCCACACTCCACAGTGAGGCTGTAGCAGCGACAGCTCACAGGGCAGGAAGGAGACGCTCGGCCAGGAGTGTGGGTGGAGAGGAGCAGCGAGGAGAGGAGAAGCACCAACATCACAGCCATCACACCAACAGACAGGACTGAGGATGAGGAGAGAACAGTCAGGTTAATCATGACCAATGTTCTGCATTTACAACTCAGCTCAGATTTCAACCAATCTCCCCCCCCCCAAAAAAAAGACTGGAAGCACAGTGGCTGAATTACTTTGACAACTCAATTTGTTCGGGCTTGGTGAAAAACACTTAAATATTAATCGAAGCTCTCACAGTCAGTGAGTCAGTCAGTCAGGGCTGAGATTGGTTGGAGCCCTGAGGCACATGTTGGCAGACCAACTACAGCTCAGTGCAGCAGGTAACGTTCAGAAGAAGAGAAGTGCTCAGTGTCTCAGAGACCAGTTTGTAGAGCTGGGGGAGCACACACCCAACACACAGAGTTGTTGCCAGTGTTGTTGACTTGTTAAGGTTTCACACCAACATGAGTGAGGTGCTGCTTTAGCTGCTTGATCACCCTGACTCCTGCAATGTTACCTCTTTACTTCTGGGTTTTATTTTGGTTGTAATAGAAGATTCTCAGATTTTACATTCCAGTACTTTAGTACTTGCCCAACTTATAAATCAACATGGCTGATATTATCAGCTGATATCAGCTTATTAAAGACATGCAAGTAAATTTGTTAGCATGTATGTAAGCTCTTCAGTAATAAGACATCTCAGTAGAGAAATCATATATGTCAGACACTGAGATCCTTCAGAAACTGTGTCTTTGTGGTCCAGTGTCTGACAAATGTATTTTTACACTGTAAAATGTGCCATTCACTACACACCTTTATCACAACTATCTGTTCAGCACAGTTAAGTAATCCTGGGCTCTGTTTGTATAAGGCAGCCTGCTCCAAACACCATGTGTTAACTTCCATACATCCATCCATTTTCTACACTGCTTGATCCATCAGGGTCGCAAAGCCTATTCCAGCTGACTGGGTGCATCCTGGACTGGTCACCAGTCAATAGCAGGCACACAAAGACAGACAACCACACATGCACACACTCACACCTAGGGGCAATGTAGAGTAGCCAATTAACCTAGTGTGCATGTTTTGGGGATTGTGGGAGGAAGCTGGAGTACCCGGAGTGCTCCGCACAGAAGAGCCCAGACCGGGGTTCAAACCTGGAACCCTCTTGCTGTGAGGTGGCTAGTTACTCATTAGAGATGTTGCTGTTTAAACTCTGAGAACCAAACCTCATGTTGCTTTTTCTTCGATGCTTGATTTAGCAAATTTGCACAGAAACTGTTTTTTAGGGAAGAGGTTGATAAAAATCTATCACTTAAACTTGTTTCATTAGCACAGCTATTACACACAGGCTGACTCTGCACCTTTGACTGTTTGCTGGGATTCTGCCGTTGTTTGCTGAATTAATGCAAACAGTCTTTATTTGTATTCAGTGACTGTGCAACTTTTCTGCACAGTCTCCTTTCAGAAGGAATATGTTCATTCTGCCAATGACTAAAACATTAGGTTTGGCTCATTTATATTTACAGGTGCATTTATGTCAGTGTTATTAACTATGTTTTGTTCCTGCTCAGGGAAACTAGAATGAAATGCAATAAAAACTTAAGACTCAGTGAGTAAAAAGTATGAGCTCTAGTATAGATGAAAGAGGTGGAAGCAGCCCCTTTGTGTTCATACAGACTAAGTATGAGAAAAGGTGATTTGTAAAAATCTAAATGATTTCTAGAAGCTACTGTATGTCAGATCTACAGCTGTATTTGTGTCAGGTGTATGATTCCAGCAGCACTGTGACCAAGCTGACAAACAGTTTTACTGTGTCAGAGGGAAAATGTCCTCCTGTCACATATTAAGCTTCTCTTCCAGACTCAGTGAGCTTTCTGTTTCTATCTGGATTCAGAGAGATTTCAGAGGTCGGCTTCCTTCAGTTTCAGTTTCACAGCCACATGGCAAAAACAGTCTAACCTGGCCTCTAAAGACCGCACTGTTTACACAGAAACACTGCGCTTCAGTCACACGAGAATCATCTGTCTGACAGCAGAGACACAGTCCAGCAACATCCAGCACTGCGACTGCATGCACAACAACCTGCAGGTTCCACTAAAAAGAAGTCTGACTGGTCTGGGAAACACAAGCAGACAGACAATAAGACTGTAAGGATGGAAACAGGTAAACAGTCTGCACACAGCTGCTTTCAATACTGGAGGTCACTGTGAAAGTAGGTCTGTAAGCTGTGATGGATTTTTTACAACAAGCAGCTTTTGAATAATTATTTCACTCGGTTTGTTAACAAACTGTCTGACCATGCAACTGCTCGTGTTCTGTAGCCGCTCTGACTGTTTTCCCAGATCTCAGCTGTTCTCTTGGTGAGTACGATGTTGTTCTCACTGAGTGAACCAGCTTCCAGAGCTGAACTAAACTGTACATTTCTTTGAAGTAGTGCATTATAAATGATCACAACTCCCAGTCGCAGAGCCAGCTGCTTCAGACATACTCATGTAAACTTATGAAGATTTTCAGTAACGCATGTAAAACAAGGCTCTACAGAACACACACACTGTCACACTGTCGGGCAGTGTGGCCGTGTTTAGTATCCGAGAGCAGAAAAATACCTCCCTGACTGAAAGAATGAATCCTATCAAGTCAGACGTGAAGTGTGTTGTAACAGCAGATCCACAGGAGATTACACTCTTTGCAACAACCTGGACACTGATGACACCACTACAAAATAAAACCTCTTGGATATTCATCTCAGTCTGTGAATCACTGTCACCATAGGAACCATTCATGCCATGACACACTGACTGGCATAGGGATCCATCATCAAGGCCTCTTGCTTTCTCTTGGAGGTGGAGGCGTTCAAAGCATCAGTCACTGAAGGTGCTGCTGCTGTTGTTTGCCTGACAAATGTTTCTCTGGGGACTGTTGTTACGATTATTACATTAAAGTGAGTGCTTAAGACTGGGGTGGTAATCGAGAACCAGTTCCAGATGAGAACTGGTTCCAAATTGCCCAAACCATCGACACTGTATGCCTCAGAGCTTATCAGTTCCTTTTATCGATGCTGGCATGTTTTTCTGACAGTCTTGATTTGCAAAACACTGATGTCAAACTCATGTGTCTACGCTGCTGGAAACTTGCAACAACAGGGAGTCGTGATGGAGAGGAAGAAATCTTTCTACACAACATAGGCTTAAATTCCAGGCCTGCCATATATTAAACAGTACGAGTGGCACAGCTTCCCGGCCCAGCAGCACATCTGTTACTGAGGGTGAATATCCTGTTATAATAGCATCAGGGCCACACAGGCAGGCTGTGCAGATTCTTAAACAGTGCAGCTGTTGCACACCTGAGTCACATGCCTTTTTCTACTCTGGTTCTACACTCTGTTCAGACTCAGAGATAATAACACAGTTGTGTTGATGCTGAAAACCTGTGTAGGTCTACTTTTTTTCCTCACATGACACTGATCAGGAATCATTCAGGGAATTGATCAAGAATCAGACCAATAAGCAGAACTGATAATGGCATTGGTATCAATAAAATCATATCAATTCCCATCCCTACTTAAACCAACTGCATAACATCAACAAAGCAATGACATTTGATTCCTTTCAGTTATTTCTAACATCTGACATGAGCTGAAAGCTTAACAGATACAGCCTCTAACAACCACATGAAGCTGGTTGAGTAAACTGGATTTGAGATTCACTGAGATTCACATCAAGATGAAAACATCCCTTGTCTCCACACGCGTCTCCAGTGGCCACTTGTGACTGGGTCTCACTTCCCTGCTCTATATGCAAATAAACTACATCAATTCTTTAAGCAGCAGAGCACTTCTCTGCCTAGTCCACTGTAAATTAAAGGAACAACACAGACTGGGTCTGTTCCAGGTAAACCACATCGCCTAAGATGACACACTCATAATATATCTCTCTATAGTAAAATAATATATCTATATCTGGGCTTTTCAAAAATTTCAGACATTGTGGACATGGCCAGCTTACACGATTTGTATGACCTGTATTTGTTTAGGAATTGTACTGTACGCTTACTCAGAAGACGGCAGTTATGTAGAGGGTTCTTCAGTGTATCCCAGGACACATTTGTGTTCACAGTCCTGAAACAACATGGCTCTACGTGACTGAGACCACTTCCAAATGTGGTCTGAGTGACTGGATCTCAAATGTTCCCTCAGATGTGTGCATCTTGGATGAATTCACACCTGTCCACTGTAAATACAGCCTCATGTTAATGTCAGGCCTGAGCAGAGCATGGTCCTGAGAATAAACACATCATTGAGTTTGCATATTTCTGAAAATGTCAACAAAAAAAGCTGAACATTACAAACTTTCGTTGGTAGGACTTATGGCATTACAAAAAACTGTGCATACTGACCTAATAAAGTGACCACTGAGTGTATATGGTATATTTAGTGTAATTCATATGTAGAATTATAACACATATTAACTCTCTGACATTTGCCATCATCTGCTCCCTTGTGTCATGGTTTCAGCATTTACTTTTAGTAACATCATCCTATGTCTGTACACTGTTTACTTCTCAATATTAATTTACTGTTTATTCAAGTGTTCATAAATCCGGTTCTGAGTGGGCCCCTTAAAGGCTAGGTACAGCCCTGCAGGTAGACCGTGTTCACAGCAATCATTCCCGCTGGCTAATATGGACATACAGCACAATAAAGCCAGTGTGCTTTGGTCAGGTAGAAATGTAGTTACTGTGGTCACAGCTGAAGTGGCTGAATATCCAGAGGTGCTGCAGGGGCCACCTGAGCAGACTGAGACTGACCCACAGCGCATATAATAACAGAAAACAGTATCTGATCCCTGCTTTGTTCATGCACAGCAGTGCTCACAAGACCTGAGATCAGAAAAACGCACAAAATGTACGACAGCCTACCAGATGCACCTGAACCAGCAGAGCGGGAGGCAGGGTCCCAGCGGCGCTTTAACGCCGATTCCTCCCTCGCAGAGGAGGGATGGAGGAGACTGGGACGGCGGTGTCTGCACTGCACGACGCCTTCTTCTTCCCGCTTCTACCCACACGATCCCAGTTATTCAGATTTGCTCTCGGTGTCGGAGATGGAAGCAGAGCAGCGGCTGATGGATGTTTCCACGGTGAGCAGAGCTCCGTGGGCCCCGTCGCATCCTCCACACAGAGGAAACGATGAAAACAGGAGGGGGGTGAAGCGACGAGCAGCCGAACATCAGGGGGCACGTCAGACAGCGGCAGGTCGGACCGGCAGGTTCCGCAGGACTGAGCGCACACCGGTGTGGGTCAGGTGTCTTTGTTAAAGCCCGAAATCCAATTTGCCCACTTTGCTGCCCCTGAGGACCACAGTCAAGTCACCCGCGTTCTGCCAGCAGCAACCAGAAAAACACTTCCGCCCCGGATTATTCAGAATAAAAGCGTTATCGCAAAAATCGATATTGCGCATCAGATTTATATTTGCACAAAATCAGCTGCAGTTCATATCATGTAAAACACTCCCACGGCCCATCCATCAGTGAATTAAAGATGCTATGTAATCTAGACGAGCTTCCTGACAGGACACAGTAAACAGCTAATGGAGATATTGACTCACACTGTAAACCGGCCCCTCTCTAACCTCAGGAGCACAGTGCAAACCCAGTGTCCAAACACTGTCACATCTGTTTTCTCAGCATTCAGCATCAGTTACCTCACTGTCAGCTGACCTCACAGAGGGACTATTTCTGCAGGACAGTACAACACTAACCACCCACATATCCATATAACTGAGTGGCCACAAGAGAGCAGGGCAAACTGACATGATGCTGGTATCCAGAGGGAGTGAAAATACAGCCTTCATTATCCTCCCTTAATATGAAGCAGCAGACTAATGAAGATTATGACTTAACTTACTGAGGTTATTGTGCTGATGCGGAGTGTATTTTTATTGTAAATAAACAAAACTCTATCAACTGGTGTATATATGTTCTATCAGTAGCAGGAATAAAAGAGGTATTTAAATCAAAATGCTAAACAGTTAATGATACAAACAGTCCACAGGCAGCAGGAATCAGGAGTCAGACACAGTTCTTCACACTTAGCTCTAAACAACCTTAAATAAAAAGTGGTGTGAATTTGTTTGAAATCAGTTTCTGTTCAATGTTAAATCTAAATGTTATATGTGGCCCTTTCTTGGACCACACTGACCTTTGAACTGCGTCTTTATTGCGATCTCAGCTACACACCTGTGAAGGTTTGAGTCAGTATCTTGTACAGTTGTGATTCTTTGATGGTGACTGACAGACAGACAGACAGACACCGGTCAGCTGAATCAAAACCATCTCTGTGGTAGTTCCTGCTACAGTAGGTGTCTCCAGGACCACATATTGCCATGATGACACACATCCTTTTTTTTTTTACTATATTTGTGGGGAGCCCTTGTTGACATACATTCCCTATCCCTTTACCCTAACCTAAACCATCCTCATTATTCCTGATGGTCACTTTGTGATGTTTGTTTTTTTTTTTTTTTAAGATAAAAATAACCAACAGTTAAATCCATTCAAATCAAAGTTTCACAGGTTGATTAGAACAGATAACCAGAAAAGTTGTGATTATTATTTCTTTTATTTCATCATCATCATCATCACATCTGGCCTATAATAATATAAAATAATATAAGAAATCTCTGAAAGAATCCATCCACAGCTCTGTATAATGAGAGCTGTGGGTAAAGAGGGTAAGTCCCCCCCGCCTCCAACTGCTTGGTAACATCATGTCCTGTGATGACACCGTCAGCTCCATCACGTTACTGTGTATGTCTGTCTTTGGCACAGTTGGCCACATGGTTTCAGCTCAGTGATGTTGTCCTGTATCACGTGACGGTCCTCCTTCATTCAGGGGTCTTGTGGTGGCTGAAATGGAATTACATGAAGAATCACCAAGCCAGCTGTTCCTCTGCAGGATTTTGGAACTAACAGTTTACTGCCCTTCTACACAGCAGGACACAGACCAAACTGTATGTTTAAAGTCAAAACCGGATTTTACTAACTACAACCAGAATGACAAGTGCCAGTGTTGGTGTGGTAACAAACACGTGCCATGAAATGAAGTCCTGGTACATCCTGGCTTGGTTTTAGGGCTGTCATTGAAGGCAGGTCATGATGTTTTCTGTGGGAACACAATGGGGTAGATCTGGCTGTAGTGGTCCACAAAGTGGACCTCCAGGCCCTCTGTGATGTAGTCCGGCAGATCAGAGAAGTCCTTCCTGTTCTCAGCTGGCAGGATGATGCAGGTCACACCAGCACGACGGGCCTGACATGGACAATCATCATCCAGTGCGTTAGACCACAGAAAAATCGAAACTACTACTCCTCACACCGTCAGTAAATTTGCATTATGATTCCCAACCATGTTATACTGTGGACTGGCAGTGCATTTTGATCTCTGATGTGATGTGTGTTGAGTGCTACTTAATTCTTCAAGCTGCATTTATTAGAAGAATGCTGTCTTCTGTTGCCTGCTAACTTTGCATGTGAAGCCCTCTCATGTTTTATTGGGTGATTATCACCTTCTGTTATCAAACACAAGATTTACAGCATCCTTTTGTTCTTCACACTGTCACATTGTTAAATCAGAATGATGCTTCTCAGCTGGCCAGAGCTCATGTTACACTGAGGATCTAATGAAATGCACCCAACGAGTGTGTTTCAGGACCCCTGTAACTCTGTAGACAGACTGACTGCACTGATTACTGAGCTCACATCATTCTTACTCACATCATTGTGTCAGAGCATGAGAAGAAACGTTGGCAAAGGTAAATGTTTGCCCTCTACAGAGACGGTGTAGTAGCAGAGGTAAGTTCTGTGGTGTTGCCTTGTAGTTGTGGTGTGTGTGTGTCAGAAGGACTGAGATGTTTGCACAGTGTTGTGGTGAAAGCTCATGTAACTGTCTCTTAGATCTGATATCTACTAGTGTCTCCTGCCATGAATCTGAAGTCAGAGCGTCCCTGATGACACACAGTGTTAGCACTAACTGACTCACTGCAACACTCTGCACAAAACAGACTCAGTTCTTTGTGGCACTGATTCCACCAGATGTTGGAAACCTTCCTCTGATTCTGCTCCATGTTGACATGATTCATCAACATCATTCAGACAGACTGTGACATTCAGACCATGACTGATTGGTGTAAAGGAGGCATCTACATAAACAACTTCAACATAACTAGATAACTTTGGTTTTGGAATTTTCAATGTTTACTTCATTTGAAGATACAATGAAGTGATGATGAAACTGACTTTTATTTGTTATTCTTGTGAGAGTGGAAAATCCTGTGAAGCAGCACTGTTTCAAAGGACTGATAAATAATCAGTCAGAATGCATCATATCCACTTTTTGAACACAGACAGCAGCATTTCTATCTGTGTGTGTGTGTCTTGTACTCACAGCGATAGTTTTCTCTTTGATTCCTCCTACAGGCAGTATTTTTCCGGTCAGTGACACCTCACCAGTCATGGCTATGTTCTGACGCACGGGCTGGTTGGTTGCCAGGGACAACAGTGCTGTGACAATGGTGCAGCCAGCACTTGGTCCGTCCTTAGGAGTCGCCCCCTGGAAACAAATGATAACAAGTTATAGACAAACAAGACAATCAATATGTCATTTATTTACAGTACCGTGTCACCGTGGTTACCTCAGGGACATGCAGGTGCAGGTGGGAGTTGACCAGGAAGTGATTATCTGGTTCCTTGGTCATGAGGAAGGCTCTGGCAAAGGTTGAGGCGATCTTAGCACTTTCTTTCATAACATCACCCAGCTGACCTGCAGAGGAGCATCAAGACCTTTAACATGCTCTGTGTTCAACATCTGGAGAAGACTTCAGACTGCTGCACCCTGCAGGCTGACTCGCTGTGCGACCTCCTGACTCACCTGTGACCTCCAGTGTCCCCTCTCCTTTAAGGTCTGCTCCTCCAGAAGGACGGCGCAGTGAAGTCTCAATGAACAATGTCGACCCTCCTACACAGAAGACAAAACACAGACAGACACTCAGTATGAATCATTTTCTTTTGGTTAGTGTGAGAGTGTGTGTGTGTGTGTGTGTGTTGCTCACCCATTGCAGTCCATGCCAGGCCCATAACCACTCCTGGTGGGGTGACATCATACATCCGATCCACAGTGAAAATAGGTTTACCCACGAAATCCTGCAGGTTTTCAGGTGTAACAGTCACTGTGGTTTGCTCACCGCTGACAATACAGAAAGCCACTTTACGGAAAACCTGCCAGACAGATGGAAAAGACACACAAAAATAAAACACACTGAGGTATGTGTTGTTTGGAGAGGGAATGAAGAGAGAGAAATATCTCTCTGTAACTTTGTGGCGTGTCTGTGCAGTTCAGAGGAATGATATTCCTTTTTTTTCCCACTCAGGATCACAGTTCATTTCCACAATTACTGGTTTCCAAATTAAAACCAGTGACTTTAAAATTAATTCAGCAGGTGGTTTTCTCTTCCTCCCTGACCTGGATCAGCTTCCTCCATCCTTTCACCCACTGCAAACACCTGCAATCCCTGCTGGTCCTCTCGCTGGAGGACATAGTTACAGGGTTCAGTTTTTGTTACATGCAGAATGTTCTGCTGATCAAGCCCAATATCTTTGCTCTGAGCAGCCTGGTGTGTGTGAGCTCTGGTCCGTGTTTTACCTTTTCCACTTGTTTCTGCAGGTTCCTGACTCCAGACTCCCTGCAGTACTGCCTGATGAGCAGACTGAGGGCGTCTGACGAGATGGAGGCCTTCTCCTCCGTCAGACCACACAGAGAGCGGAGCTGAGGGACCAGGTAACACTAAACACACACACACACACACACACACAATGGAAATTAAAGGTATAATGTACTGCTGAAGCATATAAGATGTTTACTTACAACTTAACACCATAACTGTGAGAAAATCTATTCTGCTCTTATTAATAATCTACAGTTATAATCATAATAACATAATAACATTATATTTGTAGTTTTTTTTCCCCTCACAGTCACAGTACAGAGACAGACTTTGTTGTTACCTCAGCGATAGCCAGCTTCTCCTGGGCCACATATCCAGACACATTGATCATCTCCATCCTGTCTCTGAGAGGCTCTGGGATGGTGTCGATCACATTGGCCGTGCAGATAAATAAAACCTTCATTGGAGCAGACAGAAATGGACAGGGCTCACACAACAAAAATGCATTTTATGTGTCATCTTTCACCAGGACTGTGGAACTACAAACAAAAAAGCACACACACTCCTAACCTTTGACAGATCCACGGGAACATCCAGGTAGTGGTCGAGGAAGTTGGCGTTCTGTTCAGGGTCCAGGAGCTCCAGCAGTGCGGAGGATGGATCGCCCTGGTAACCACGACCCATTTTATCCACCTGGTAATGACACATTAACATCATCAAGCATTAATTAATTAACAAGCTGATTCATTTATCCTCAGGTTTTTTTTTAACTGACGGTGCTACGTGTAACACTGCGGAATTTAATGTGTCCTTCCCAGATAAGGAGACTATACTACCTCTGGGAAGTAAAGTTAAGTGTCCAGGACTTTGGCAGCTTCTTTATGTATGAACTGTATGAGTCAGTGGCAAGAGAGCAGTGGTTAAACAGTATATGTTCAGTATATAAATATATAATCAGTACCTACAGGTAACTGAAGATAAAACTGGTGGCCAGGGAGAACATGTTCTTTGCAGCAGACTTCCTCTGGTAATTTTGACGCTGCTCTGATTTGGATTTATAAGGAACTCAACACACACAGGTACAGGAGCAGCAGCAGCACCACACTGACCTCGTCTATTAGCACCAGGGGGTTCTCTGTCTTGGTTTTCTTCAGGCACTGGATAATCTTCCCAGGCATTGCTCCAACATATGTCCTCCTGAACACACACACACACATACACACACTTGTAACTTGATATATCAGCAGCTGATAAATTAGAAAATTAAAGTATTGCTATTATCCTGATAATTGAATTTCAGCTGATAATAACATCTGATAATATGGAGCCTCAGCAGTATGTTAAGTTGTTCTAAAGGTATTTGTAGTCTGCACATGTTTGTCAGTGAGAACTGTCTTTGAAATGAGGTTATTACACACAGGTTTCCAGTCATTAAATGTAGTCTTTAATCTACAGATGGTGAAAGTTCTCTAAATGTTGGTGTTGTATTAGAAAAATAAACTTGACAGTCGTATACGTGTCACCTTTTCCCACACATGCCTGATACCAGAGACCAAGCTCTGCACATGATACTGATGATGTGAGCTATCACAAAGTTCTTCAGTAATAACGGCAGCATAGACTTCCAGACCTGTGTCCTTTAATCTCAGCCACGTCGGTCATGCCTCCCACGCTGAACCTGAAGTACTCTCTGTTGAGGGCTCTGGCTATGGAGCGAGCGATGGAGGTCTTTCCCACACCTGGAGGACCATAGAAACACAGGATCTTCCCCTGGGTGGAGCCACGCAGCTGGCTCACTGCGATGAACTCCTGCACAAAGACAAAGACAGGAAGCCAGGTTCGCTTCTACAAGGACAATCTCCAGTTTTTGACGCGTGGATAGATGTATCTGAACATTTGATGCCCAGGTAGACAGGGGTGTGTGTTTTTGTGTGTGTGTGTGTACATTTGCTAACCAATATGCGTTTTTTAACATCCTCCATTCCATAATGGTCTTCCTCCAGAACCTTTTTGGCTGTCTCCAATGATAAGTTCTCTTCACTATTGGTACCCCAGGGCATGCTGGTCAGCCAGTCCAGGTAGTTGCGGGTTACACTGAAACACAAGTTTGTTGTTGCTGTTTGTTTATGTTTGTTATAGTCTAAAATAATTTAGTCTAAACAGGGACCCAATAGTAAAAACATTCCTACCAGTGGTCAAACACTCCACAAGGTGTCTTTAATTAAGGACAGTTAGGTCAATCACCTACTTAAAAAAGTGTCTTAAGTGTTCCTTCAGCCGACCAAATAACATAAGTCAAAGGCTCTCGTAATCTAGTGGGACAAAAAATGTACAAGACCAACTTGAACTCTGAGGAGTGGTTGTCCAGCAGTCCCAGCTTGTTGAGTTCTTCATTGATGACGTCCATTATGTGCTGAGGGACAGTCCTGTCTTTGAGTCTCTCTCTAAACTTCTCCTCAATAGCTTCTTTGTCCTCTTTTTCCAGACCCAGCTCCTGAAAACAGCCACAGACACAGCCACAGACACAGCCACAGACACAGCCACAGACACAACCATAGACACAGCCACAGCCACAGACAGACAGACACACACAGACACAGACACACACACACACACACACACACACATTTGTTTTAATGGGTCCAAGTTCACAGACCTACTGGAGCAGGTCTGAGGAGCTGGAATGTGTGGTGGTCCAGATGTCCGCTGTGGTGGACTTTGGTAGAGTCTGGATGCTGCACTTGTGTGATGCACAGGAAAAAGTAAGTTGCAAGTCTAAGGCCCTGACAGGCTTTTACACGGGCCCCATAGAGTTTATGAGACAGTGTTGCTGCTGACAGAGAGAGTGACAGACAGACGCAGACACAGAGGACACGGTCTGTTCTACCTTCTTAATGATCTTCAGCTGCTCCTGCAGCAGGTACTTCCTGTGGGTCTGTTTGATCTTCTCCTCCACCTGTGAGGAGAGCATGGACACAGATGAGTGACTGAGGCTGATGAGCAGGGCAGTCGCTGGTTAAAGCTCATACATGTTTGGCGATGACCTCTGACCTCTCGGCCCAGTCGCTGTTGCAGTTTACTCAGCTCATACTCCTTCTTCAGCAAAGACAGAGCCTTGTAGAGACGCTTCGGGATCTACAGAAACACACAATGACAGGTTTTTAAAGGCCTGTCCACCTGAAACTCACTGTATGTTAAAGAGCTTCAATGGAAGAACCAAAATATATAGATATGAAAATATATATTAAAAAGTTTAGGGAAGCGGCTGTGCTCTGGCCTTTGTCAGAGGTGGGAAAGTAAAGCTGAAGTCCATTTGCCCAATCAGCTGCTTAGTCCTCATCTTTGGAGACTTTTCTCTTTTGACTAAACATAGGGTTTGAAAACACTTGGAATAAATCTCATCTCATCACTTCTCCATCTGTGTCAGGGGACATTAAAAATCCCATTCTGACTTAGGGCATCAGAATGAGGTTGAGAACATGCTGCACTCAAAAACAAACTTGTGCAAGCACAAAGTTGATCTATACACTTTACTGAGGTGTTCAAACATTACATTTTAGTTTAGGAGAAAAGACTTGAAGGATGAGGACTAACTGGTTGGTTTGGTAAATGCACGTCAGCTCAACTTCTCCATCTCTGTTAAAGAGCAGCACGCAGCCATGTCCCTGAACGATTATAAAGGGATCATTCAGGAAAGTCTCCCACACAGTGGAGATGTAAGCATGTAGACTGCTCACATTGATCTCCTCCAGGACGTCCTGTAGTTCATGTGACTCTGCTCCTGTCAGGGCTGCTCCCATGTCGCTAAGGTAGATGGGATTATCAACCACTCTCTGACCAGCCTGCATCATCTGAAGGACAGACTCTCTGACACACACACACAGAAAACAAGCATTTGAGAACACTTCTGCTGCATTTGGATTCCTTTCTGAGCCTAATGGTTTGAGACTAATTCAATCACTGACTGCAAACCGATAAAGTAGTGCTTATTTAACTCCTGCCTTAATGAAACACATGATAACTTTCAGCACATTTCAAGCACAGACAGAATTCACTGTGCAGAGTTATTTGATATGAGTAAACCTGACATAAAGGCACAGGGCTGTTTTAGGCATCAGACAGTCAGGCCTAGAGCGCCACCAGCTGGGGGGGGGGGCACACTTTTTCCACATCCAGTGCTGTTTTGTTGGTGATAAATAAACCCACTGTTTACTATGCATGATGGTCCATCCATCATCATATCACCATATGATCAAAACCAGGAGACTCAAGTCATGTTAACCAGATGAAGAAAATACATAACGAAAAAGATGCATAGGTCCTGAAATTAAAGTGAAATAAGAATGCCTCGAGATACTAGATACTACAAAACACTATATAAAGTATTAGTGTATATAATATTATTTTTCACAGGATTAGCAGCTGTCACACATATTTAAATTGCTTTACTAACTTCAATGGAGGCCCGCAGGCCAAGTGTGAACTGCCAGCTGTATAATGTAAACCAAAAGACCAAGGACAGACTCAGAAAGGAAGACTGAGGCAGATAACTGATGAACTAAGTAAGAGTCTGACCTGTAGAGGGGGTTGAGGGCAATGATGTCCCTGATGGTCTTCACTATCTCTGCTGTCAGCGCCTGCAGAACAAACACATCATAGAGATTCTAGTTTACCAGTGTTTACTCTTCAGTAAGACCATCTGATGTCTGAAAAATGCCGCAGAATCAGTTTCGTTTTACCATGAAAAATCGCTTTATGAAACAAACCACCCCTCATACTATACTGTGGGTTTTGTACCTTGACCTCCTCTGTGATGGTGAACTGCTCGTGTTGAACATTGTCCACTTCCACCATCAGGATGTTGGAGGAAGGCAGAGGTTGAAGCTCTGGACTCAGGTCTGCTTCTGAAATCTGACCAACAACAAAGGACTTCAATTCACTACCATCAATATGAAAATGAATGAGAACTACAATTAATTCCACTACCATCACAAATGAACTCAGCTGTAATAACTACACACATGAGAAGCACAGTGATGGAAGGTGACTGTAGGTAAACTGCCTTAACACATATAGGTAGTGTTAAATATTAAAACCTCCAGCCTGTTTTCCTTTGTTTGTATATTTACACTGTGACCTAAAATACTCAGACGAGATCTCTTAACATTATTATGTTCCATCATTGCTGGATTTACCAGTTTGGGGGCCCCCAGGCAAAAAAAAAGAGAACATCCAGGTTTTTTGTGCCTCAGTGAGTTTGTGGTTATTTGATTATATGCATCTTTATTTAGAAATATTTACCACGTGAGCACAATATAAATTAAAAGTGAGAAATGCTTGAGAGCACTTGATTTGGCATGTGAGGTTCACGTCACAGACCTTGTCCTCCAGCTGCTCTGTCGGAGACCCTGCTTGGTCCTTGCGGCTGCGTTTAGCTTTGCGTCTCGATGGAGGTTTGGAGTGGGACTCTGGCTCAGACTCTGTCCACACAGGGGACGTGACGGCCTCCTCGGGCTCCACCTCCAGCTGTCTTGTGATCCGGATCCTGATAGGCCAGAATATATTGTACACATAGCTGAGGTCTACACAAAGTACAGGCAACAGTGTGAGAGTCTACAGATTTTCATTCCAACAAACCACTATGCCTTTTAGCCTAGAATTCTAGCGCAGCCGCAGCCACAGCCGCAGCAGCAGCCGCAGCAGCAGTGTTTCTAACCTGCGATGCCCCATGACTATCATCCTCAGCTTGTCTCCCAGGTCCTGCATCTCATGAATCTGAACAAAGGTCCCTGTAGAGTAGACGGCATCCAGAGACTCCACCACATCTGATTCATTACTGCAACAGAAAGAGACGCTCATTACTACACACACACAGAGAGACAGCAGACAGCATGTCATGTTCCTAGCTCAGTTCACCGATTTCTACAAAGACACACTGGTTGGTACTGACACACTGCCCTGTAAAGTAGATCACATCAGATATCAAAGATGGCTGAAATGTTTTAAACTCATCTGCAGAACAAACAGGACCAAGTATGACCATATTCTGTCATATGTCGACCGATATTTAGTAAATGAAAAAATAATAATAGTTTAAGTGACAAATACATTGCATTTCCTGAAGTCACTTCAAAAGTCTCCCATTGGTACAGCAGTGGAGCATATAAGCACACTATCAAGGAGAATGGCTCCATTAGTGTCTCTAGCAGAAGAAGGAGCTATCAGACTTACTTGTCGTCTCTCTTGAGGAAGACTCCAGCATACGGCTGAGCCAGACGAACCTTCCTCCTCAACAGCTCCATCAACTCTTTGTTCCTTACCTAACAGGAAAAGAGACAGACACATCACACACACACTCAGCACTTAAAAACACAGAGCTTAGAGCTTTGGTCTTTGCCTGAAACATCTGATTTACTCCTGTATATTATGTTGAGTAATTATTCCCTGTGTGAGTTTTCTACAGGAAGGGAATGTTGAGGCTATGCCAGTGATGGTCAGAGAAATAACCACACCAGCTCTGGAAATTTCTAAATGTCTTGATTAAATAAAGCATAAAGGTACACCACATTACTACTACACTAACCTGTCAGGTGTAGCAGAAGATGTGGAGCCAGATGTTAAGCATCTGCAGTTACATGTTCAGATAGAAGAAGAGGAAGGACAGTCTCTCTTGTCAAAAGGCTGACGTCTTCCTAACGCACAACCATATTTCATTATCTGTCTGCAATATTGTACTGTTCCCTGTAGAGTTTGTTACCCCTAAGGCAGCTCAAGTCTCTTTTGGGGGAGATAAGTCCCCCTGATTCCCCTGGGACACGAACACTGCTCTACACACAGGAGTTTTAACACAGGGAGTATGAACAGCGTTGCTGTGGGATTGCATCATCCGCGGGTCTCTCAGCGTCACGTCTTCCTCACCTCTATGATCTTGATGAAGCGGGGGAACACTGGGTTCCTGCTCACAGCGATCAGCGGAACATTAGGAAACACCTCCGGGACCATCATAGGAGTGAGAGCCGTCATCTGAGGACCGCTGTACGGTACTCCCCCATCTCCTCCAGACTCCTCTCCCCCAGAGCCTGCGCTGTCCCCGCCGTCCTCGCCGGAGAAGCCAGCGCCACTGGCTCGGTTCCCGAACGTCCTATCCTGAACCATGTAGGGTCGAGAGGTCGGAGTGAGAAGATCGGTTTGGCCACGGAAAACGGCACCGACCCGCATCCACCGGTGAGGTCTCATGGTCAGCCTGCTGCCTGCTGTCATTGCTGTGATGTTAGAGCAGCGGTTGAGACTTGTTTTCTGGGAGGTCCCGGTGCTGGTGTAGAACCGTGGGGGCTGGAGCCGGCGCAGGGACGACGTATCGGTTTGGGGGACCCGGCTACTGCCGGTCCAGTTTAGTTTTACTACAAGAGCCGAATTTCTATGGAGCTGTCTCGCAACGCCCAGCATCTTCATGCAGGCAGCCATGTTGATCTGGAGCTTTCTACAGCATGCGACTGACCTTCCGTCAACGTTTGATGACGTAGTGTTGTCATGTAACTTTTTAAAGCTCCCATGTTCATGTCACTCCTCAAGGATATCGCTGGTGCATTCAAAATTATTAGCATTAAATATTATTTATTGTCTTCTGTTGGATTGTAATTCATTGGAATAAATGTCAGTTGAATTCAGTGAACTCAGAAAGCCTCAATAGACACGTTTAAAATACAATACAACATGTTCATATTCTTTAAGAAGTGGTTTAAAAAGAACATTGTACAGAAACCATTCGTTCAAGTTGAACTACATGTTACTGTTCTATGTACAGAACAATGCTTGTCTATTGTACAGGTTTGTAATGTTAAGTTACATATTAAAACTTTAAAACTATGAGTGTGTGTGTGTGTGTGTGTGTGTGTATGTGCGGTGCAGTTAGGTTTTTATTGCAAACTACATGTCCCTCTTTGCAGTGGCTTTGATAATGTTTCTTCTGGGAACATTATCAGCTGTGGCTTCTTGCCCATATACAAATTCATAATGTAAAAAGGCTGTTCCATAGCGCTAATAGTGGTAAGAAACTCCATAGGGTACCTTTAACAAAAGTTGGATACATATCCAAAGCAAGTATTGTCTCACCTTTAAACTACTGGACTCCTGAAATTCTTAACTGAATTTAGTAAACAGATTTATTTGGCCTTTGACTTACAAATAAGAACCTGAAAGATCAAACTCAGAATTTTAAAACGTGTGACTGTTTTCTCAGTTGTCATCCTCCTCCTCTTCGTCTGTGTCCTCCCTCTCCTCCTGGGCAGCTTGCTGCTCCTCTAAAGCTTCGTTCAGTGCCTGCTCCTCTTCCAGTGAAGGGTCCAGGGCCTCTGTGATTTCTGGTCCGCTGGCATACTCTTTCTGTGGTGGCGGGTGGACAGGTGGGCTATACCCTTCCCCTGCATACTTCAGACCCCATCCAACATATATGTTCTCAAACTTCCTAAATTTAGAGGCAGCACATGGTTGTTGTAAACTGCAACATTGCCCTTGGTAAACGGTGAGAAATCAGACACAGCAAGTCAGAATATTCTGATCTTTTCACTTACTTTCCACAAGCATATGCATATGCTCCTGGCCAAAGGTTAGAATGCAGCACAGCGATTGCATGCTGAGATATGAGAGTGGACGACATCCTGGAGCTCCAGGGAGGGGTGTTGAACATTTCTGAGAGACACAAACATTAAAAAGACTTAGCTCCCTACCAAGGACATTTGTTTCAGAAGTGGAGGCACGATGAAGTCATGGGTTCATCAGCCTAAAAAACAGACACTTTGTGTGCTATTTTATCCATCTATCCATCCACCCTTCCGTTAACAATAATTGCTTATCCTTGGAGAGGGGGCTGGAGCCGGAGCTGATCCCAACTTTCATCAGGTGAAAGGTCAGGTTCACCCTGGACTGGTAGTCCATCAATCACATGGCTGTCGTATAGAAACACAACAACCAGTCATACCCACATTCAAACCTATGGGTAATTTAAAGCCGCCATTCACACAACCTGCATGTCTATGGACTGTGGGAGGAAGCCTGAGCACCTGGCTCAGTGAGGCAGATGATCAAACAAAATATTACATTATGTATTGTTGTATTATTGTTTTTAGCGCACCAACACTACTTGAAGTTAGTTTCACTGATACAGACCTGATAATTCATGATAGATAATTCTTTGTTTTTACCTTTACTTCAAAGAGGCAAAGACTGACCTGCATCTTGGGAAAGGGGAGTGAGCAGAGGGGGTCCATCTTCTGGCTCAGGCTCATCAGGCTCCTCTTCCTTCTCCTCAGCCTCTCCATCCTCATTAGAGTCTTCCTCTGGTTTCACAGCCAGGTTCATCCATGTACAACGGCCCTACAGCAGTCCATATTCACACGTTAAAGAAGCACATGCATCCATCAGCTGAGAAAATGGTCCATGTACCTGCTTTGCTCCAACTTGTACCTGCTTCAGGATGTGCTGAACATGATGCACCCAGGCTGACAAAGACTCAGCCATCTCAGCAACTGGAATGCCCTCAAAATCAAGATTCACTTCATAGCTGTCTCGCGGTGCCTCGTCTTCCTCATCACCTTCCTCCTCCCCAGCCTGGAAGAAGCCCTGGGGGCTGACCTGTGTGCCAGCAGAGATCCGAGCAATTTGTGCCCTCAGATAGTTGGCTTCATTCCCAGGAAAAGGCGGGTAACTGTTAACTGGTGAGTCCAGCCTCCCAGTGAAGAATTTACGGATCTGGCGAGCAACAGTGATCTGAGCAGGACTGACTGAAGGGAGCTTTACCCAAGGAAGACCGGGCTCTTTGCACACATAATAAACAAACTTGTTAGCGCCTGTTCCTATGGCCTCCTTTGGAACCACCGGTGGGGGTTTATAGGTCGACTGAGGAAGTCGATCCATCTGAAAATAAAGGCACCACAGGAAAAACAACTCAGAAGAATCATTTCACTTCTTTACCATGAAAAGACTTCTTTCATCAAAATAAAATTCCATTTCATCACAAGCACAAAGTGTTAAATATTGTAAATTGATGATATAATCATATATTATGAGAGGAAATACAAAACAGAAAGGACAAGTGCTGAGTTTGCTTTAAAATTAAAGGGGGGGGGTTCTTACTAAAATATGATCAAATATCAAATATACGTTTAAAATGAGCAGAAAAATCGGATCCAAATAAAGGCTTGGTTCTCTCTGCAGCTGAGGTAAATAAAGGCCCCTGTCACAATTAGAGAATTAATGAAGATGATCTGGTACACCGAGGGACCATCTTCCACCTCCTCACCTCTTTCTCCTTACTCTCTAGAGTCTCGGCCTCTTTCTCCTCTTCCTCAGCTGCTTCGTCCATGATTTGCTCTTCCTCTTCCTCCCCCTCTCTGTATTCAGCTTCAGCAACAATATAGTTGCTCTCTGTTCCCAGAATCTTGCCCCACAGCCGACAGTGCTGGAGCGCCTGCGACTCAACCAGCTGTTTGAGTGCAAGAAAGACCCTCTGCATCTCCTCTCTACCCAGACCCACTCCAGCCTGCTCCAGGTAGAAGCCAATCTCACTCACATTAGGAACAGATGTTTCCACCTGATGAAGACCAATAAACAGCATTACATTATGAATATGAAGCTTCATATAACACGAGTTGTACCCATAAAACATTATTTTCATATATTTTCAGGTGAAAAGGCAAATAGGCAACATTAGAATGTTATTTGGTATTAATATTGAAACAACCTTTTTAACTGACTCTGAGAAATATGAATATTTGAAAACCTATTTTCTTTTAACAAACAAGTCAAACATCTTTAATGATAAATATTGCTTAAACAGAAACAGCCATGGATGGATTATGGTTTTATGGCACAGGCCCAAAGAGCCTATAGTCTGAGATTCCGTATGAAGTGATTGTTATTAACATTTCTTGTTGAAAAGTCAAAACGTGAAGTCAAAAGACCTGATGTCTGAGTCTGATCTGATATTTATGCGTGTTACTTTTGTATTTATAAATTCAGAATACAACTGGAGTGAATATTTATGCTACATTAAAGAGTCTATGTGAGTCTATGTTCAGTGAAATTTCTGTGAGAAATGTATGGTTTCAGGGCTGAAACAAAGTGTGCAGGATTTTTGCGTTTTGTTTTCTTGTTTTTGACTCAGAACAATGACATGTAACCTGGCATCATTAGATGTCTAAAAAACATTTCAACTTTCAGCCAAATACCCTTTCCCCTTTAAATCACCAAGACAAATGTACAATTCAGGTGTATGTAGCCAATACCAGTTCATCCTCCTGGTCGGCGTATTCTGACTGAGAAAACAGCAGCCGTTGCTGTTCAGCCAGCAGCTCGGCAGCTTTGGTCTGTGGAAGGTCTCGCAGAGTGCTTTGCTTGTCTTCAAATAAACCCAGCTTCACATCACGGCTTATATCCTCAATCACGTCCACCGCGTTGTGTGGATGCTCATCCATCACCTTTATTAGTACCCGGGTGAGGTGGTCATACCTGCAACATTAAAGAACAACTCATTGTGGAGGATAACCAGTCAGAAATAATATTCACACACATAATATTCAAGCACATATATCATATAAGGACATATGCATATAATATAAATTTACCATAGTATGATCATTGGAACTGATTTATTGATGACAATCATTTGGTGTGTTCTCAGCGGTTTCCTTATTTAGAATAGAATGCCTTTTATTCTCATTATACATCTTTTTTTTTTACATGTACAACGAGATGGAAAGCAACTGCTTCTCCAGTGCAAACATATATGTAAAATATATACAACATAGAATAGAATAAAACAAAATAAGATAAAATAAAATAAAATCAGTAAATATTTATTTATTAGGACAAGTTATCTGAAACCTTAATGATCCACAGGGTAAACTGTTTGGTCACAGTCCCTTAGTTATAAGCAAAAAATATTATATAAATAAAATGAAATGCAATAGTATAAGCAGAAAAAAGTAAATATAACTAAATATAAGTACACACTATTATACAAACAGGTTTGAACACCATAAAGTTTAAGTAATATAGTTGGTTGTTGTTTAGTTTGAGGCATTTATTTAAACATTTTTGGGGGTGACAACAGCTTCTAATCATGTGTTTTCAGTGTTGCTAATGGACTACTCAACTGTTCATATAAGGACCTGGCAAGCTAGCTAACATGACCCTGCAGCCATGAGCTAACACCATAACACGCACACGCACACGCACACGCACACACACACACACACACACACATACGGTACTTACAGGTTCAGGTTGCTTTTCGTACTGTTTTTTAACATGAAAGCCTTGAACGAAGCAGCTGACTGCAGTCTCAGCTGACCGCTGTCCTCGTTTCCAATAGCAGTGTCCATCGTTCCTCACCTCCGCTTATTTCATGTGTTTCTGAACTTTTATCTTCTAACACACTGACTGTGAGTGTGACTAACGGCACAGGCGTCAGTTGGTAAAGCCGGTAAAGACGTTCAAAACGTCTACTTAGCAAGGAACAGTGTCACGGAGAGAGTGTGGTAGTGTAGGCCCAAACTTCAACGGTTACTATGGCAGAATGGTTGCTAGGCAGCCTTGTAAACATTCTGTTACAGTGACCCGTAGGCCTTGCCTGACGAAAAAAAAGAAAGAAAAATACAATACAATTTAAAAACAGGACAATAAAATAAATAAATACATAAATAAAAAGTAAATAAAGAAATAAATAGGCTGTTTGGCAAGGATTCATTTGCCCACATTAGCTTATGCAAATGAATACATTAAAGAACAGTTGTATATCATGAAACCAGCACAGTGTTTGTAGGGGATATTTGGAGGTTTAATGTGAATTAAAAGTCAGTCAAGATAAGTAAAAATTTCCCAACCACAACTTCACCATCTAACACAAGAAATTACAGCAACAGCCTCAGTTCAATGCACCAAACCAGACTGACCAGATCTGAAAGCACTACAGTGGCTGTGATAGAACTAGATGTTTGCCAGTAACAGATGAGAAACGAGATGTGAAGATGACATACACAAAAGTTACAGGTGGGTTTCAACAAAGTAGGACATAAATTACTACTGTGTTATTCATTCAAAGATTGGTCATAATAATTTGAGAAGTTTATGTATTAACTGTAAACGGTTTTATAAACTGGACCCTCGTTGTGGCCTTCTCTAATTACTTCCCTCACTGATGTCACTCACTCAGATCTAAGCACATTCGACCTTATGAAGATTGTGCTGAAGGTTTTTGTGTATTAACTGACCCCATAAAAAGAAGGTCCCCCAGCTTGAATAGGAACTAACAATAATATTTGCGTTATAGAGACACACAAAAGGTCGACCCTTGCCAAAACACATGGCATAACATTTACAGCTGGCAGGTTTATGATATATTGCCCAGTTGAAAAAAGATGATACAGGGCAACAGTGGTGTGCTTGGATTAAGACAGCTACCACAGATTCCAACAGACTCTAAAGTTTTCATCAAGGGAAAAATCTTATCAGACCTCAAATCACTGCAGCAGCATAATGTATCTCTAGACTGTCCATCATAGTTTCAGTAGTATGCCCATGTCATACTGTGGCAAACTATGGTGAAATACCAGTAAAATGTATAGCACATTTTGACTAAGAGAACTTGAGTGGCACATAAAATAAAGATTTATGCCAAACTTCTGCTGAAGAGATAAAAAAAAAACTTATTGTGAAAGTGAGATCACAGACAGCATAAATATTTACAGCATTATTTTAATTTACATACAGTACACATCTGGCTGTAAATGACTAAGGATCCAAATTAAAATGGTGAGGCATGACAGACTGAGGTCCATCTACAATTTTACAATGGTAATCTCTATGGCAGAGCACAGTCTGGAATGAACTCTTCCTTCAACGGCAGCTGTGTGCTTCCCAACATACTGTATATCCACAACAGAGAAGTAGATAAGAAGTAGATCTATCTTTGGCTTGTCTTGATTAGTTATAGCAGAATGAACTGACATCAGGTCTGATCACACTTTTGTGCAGCCTGGATGAGAAACAATGCTTAAATTTAGAACCAGTCCATAGGGCACTGTCTCATCTCCATCTATAATCTATTATAACTGTATGATCACATAGAGCTCCCAAACAAAAAATAATAAGGATTAAAAGTGAACAAAGGAGCACTTGAGAAGAAAAGCCCTTTAGTTGAAACCATCACACCAGTCTGTCAGGCCTTCACATAAGATGTATTGCAAAAAAAAACACTACTGAAGCAAGTTTTCTGTATGTGAATGCCGTGGTACTTTAGAGGGGAAAAGAACACAAATGACTCCATTCCTCCTTGTCTCCCTACACAGCAACAAACACACAAACACACACACACACACACCACACGCGCACACATGCGCACACACCACACACACACACACACACCAACTCGTCTGGTTTGTTGGAGCTTTTACAGTTTCATTTCTGATTTTATGTGTTGAGTATCCTTCCTACTGTAAAGCTTCATCCCAGAGAGTCCAGTGGTTTTAAAGACATATGACTGAATTGCCTAGGTGTCACTGCAGTACAAGGTAATAATATAGTACAGAGTAAAACTGTTAAAAAAAAGAAAGAGATTTGAATGAAAGCTCCCTCGGTTGTGACAGTGACCTTTAACCCTGTAACCTGATCAGTTCATCTGCATACTGGAACTGGTCACTGTTTTCGTACTCCAGCATATCCAAAGCAACCTCGCAACTTTCCTTGACGATACGTTCTCTGTCTTCACGATAACGCTGCAGCACAGCCAGACAGTCCTCTTTGCCGATGGAGCCAAGCGCCTCTGCCGCCTCGTGCCGAACCATGGGGTTCTCACCAGAACGCTCCAGAGCTGCACACAGGGCTGGGATCGCTGCCGGGTGCTGCACCTGACCCAGGACATACCCGATCTCATGACGGAACAGAGCACTAGAGCACTGCAGGCCTGGAGACAAAGATGTCACAAAAGTGGTTTATGCAGTGGTCCAACAAGCCAAACACCATCTTATCTTTACAGGGCTCTTTCACTGAGACGCTGAGAGAGCAGGCAGATTTCCCTCTGCCATCATCATTCCAGTGCACTCAAAGTTCAGCTCCCTGGGAGATTTTCAAAGTACACTCAGGGTAGTAAATTATGCACTGAATGTCAACAAAATACAAGGTTACTTTTGGAAAATATACACATCATCTCCTATAAATGACACAAACTATCATAAGACTCTTAGCTGGTATGGCCTTCTGGGATAGCATGTAAATGGATTCATAGATCTAAATGTTCAAAAACAGCTACAGGGAAACTAAAAAAAACAGTGGGTATGTCTATGAGTGCTCAGTGTTTGCTCATTAGCTTGCCTAGATCAGACTTGTGTTGTTGATGTGGAATCACTGTCATGCACTCCCTTCACAGAGAGCTCCAAGCTTAAAACTGAAGTCAGAGTATGAGAATGACCAAACGTTATCAGGTCTAAAGTTGGAGTTGTGTAGTTTTGTAATGACTGCAGTAGTACACAGCTAAAACAGTGTCGTATCCTACCATCTCCCAGTGCCAGGACAGCTTCCTCATTGCCCAGGTTACGCAGGGCAAACATAGCGCGGTAGCGTTCAAAGAGTGGCAGACTCTCATCCAGCAGGGTGTGGCGCAGCTCTGACACACTCTTGCTCACTGCTGGAGGGGCCGGGTCTACAGAGCAGTAGGGGCTCTTTTCTGTATTTCCATCCTCCAGCGGTTTCTCTCCTCCACTCTGCAGCCACTCCAATCGACGGACAGCCAACTGACACGTTTCTGCGACCTGCAAGGAGGGGGACATTACATTTACAACTGGGTTCACGCTGCACTTGTAATTTTATTGGCAAAAGAGTGTGCACTGATGGGGTGTGAAAAGGCCCACTACGCCCATTAGGTGTACCACAGATTCAAAGGAGTTCTGCCCAAATGGGAGGCAGGCATTATTTTGCTTTCTGCATATTGGTGTCTCCAATACCTGAGCTCTGTCAAAGATGGTTTCAGGAATACCTCTCTCCATCAGTATTCAGCACTAACAAACCGGTTGGTTACATAAATCTGCCTCAGCCATGGTTTTATTTTGTTTTACTTACAGGTAATACTGTCTTATTACACAAAACACTAAAGGAAAATGACCAGTCCAAACTACTTAATTACTTACTTAATGCAGTGTTCTGGGTATTTATCGGCTCGATACCACTGCCTTTATAGTTACTGTTTAAGTGTTAAGCTCTTACCTCGATGACAGGATCCTTGCTGTACTCTCTCAGTAAGTCCAGAACCACAGGATCACCAATTGCTCCCAGAGCCTCCCCTACAGAAAGAGGCACAGTTAACATGACAGACCAGTAGACAGGCCCAGTCCAGACCTGGTGTTAACATGCGTCTCTGGTGATCTGATCAGAAGCGGGCAGTTCTAAGTACAGATGTGAGAGCACTCGAGATGCATTGAGTACACATTTGAGATCTGATTGCTCAGACCACATTTAGAGGTGGTCTAGGCTGCATGTGTCCAAGTTTATTTTTTACGAATATGAACGCAAAGGCCCATCCACTCATGATGTCTCTGCGTACGTGGACGTACGCACTCGTGTATTCTCAAATAGCGTCAGCTGGCTTTGTCTATGATTTCTGAAATTTTTGAAAAGGCCAGAGATATATTACGAGTTTGTAAAAAAATCTAGGACAGTTTGATTTGCCTGGAACATGCCAAGGAGTAGACCCAGACAGAATGATTTTGATTTCTTCTTCTTTTAATTTCCAGCAGACTAGGCACAGGAAGGTTATTATTACCTCTCGCCAGTTAAAAACAACAATTTATTTGGTCTTTGCAGATGAAAGTGATGCACATGCTTATTTGACTGATGCACTGACAGCCCTATTCCACTGAGAGTCTGTAAAAAAGATCAGTTATTTGATTAACAGCCTGTGCAGGAATCAAAAACCACCAACCTCCTGATCCAAAATTTTCAGTCACACATGTCCACACATTTGTTCGTGTTTGTTCAAAGAATCACGAGAATGCAAATACGTGCATGTATGTGTTGATGTAAATAGAGGCAAATGAATGTATATATGTGGTATCGCAGGAGCATTGCATGACAGTGGACACATGTTTACCTGCTTCATGCCTAACCATTGGCTCCTGCTGTGTATCTTTGAGTACAGAAGTCAAAGTAGGTATGGCCTGTCTGTCCTGCATCTGTCCCAGGCAGTAGGCCAGCTCATGCTTCAGCAGGGCAGACTCATCAGTGAAGGCCTTACTTATCCATTTTATAGCTTCAGCCCCTAAGACATAGGTTAAAGCTTAAATCAGTTCACATGGTAAAACACATTACTCAGGTTTCCTGAGTTCAATTTCAAAACCTGTTAACATCTAAGCACAGCAACTTAACAACTCTAATGGATGTGTAGACATTCTTTACCTCCAAGGTTCCTCAAGGTGAATAAGGCTCTGAACCGCCGGGTCAGGTCCTGTGCTGGGTCCACCAGAACCTGTCCTATTGCTTCCACCTGCTCAGCACTGGCCATACTGCTACAGAGGAGGACAGACAGCAGAATGTTTAAGGCCACTTCATGATTTCCACACAGATGTGGACTGCAGACACAAGCACAGACATGCCTCTGTGGGTACGTGGACATGTTCGACAGAGGCGCTGACCTCCTGACAGCAAGAAACACTCCTTTTTTCGATATATTTGGCTGAACATCAAAAAGGTAAAAACAAACAAGATAACAGTGTGTGCGACAGCTTAACAAGAAAAGGGCTGATTATTTGACACTACAAGTCAATTTTAAACCTGCAGGTATTATAACATTAATAAGTTTACAGAAAGCAAATGTTTACAAATTTTAATGTCATTGTGGTGACATGAATTTAAAAAGTAACATATAAGGTGATAAAACTTATTCTGAAAGCAATTAACTTTGTATCACAGTTAGCACTACATCAGACAAAACTTTTTCTATATTAGGAATAAAAAAGAGATTAGGTTTTCATTTTATTTTTTATATTAATGACAGCTTTCTCAGAGACAGCATTAATTTAAGCAGCCAAGCATGGCTGATCCTGACAACTAATAAATAAATGATAGGTTTTATTTATCGTCTCATCCAGGTAATCGCTCACAGCTCCTGGCTCACATAACAGGGCTAGCAGCCACGTTTCGAGCTGCACGGTGCCAGAGTGGTTATAAAAGACTGACCCGGCTGAAGCTAACTGTTAGCTTCTCCAGTTAAACCTTCACAAAACTCCAGCTAAACATTCCTCACAATTATACAACACAGAATCCACAAATACCAACACATGACGGGGAAGAGAGCGGAGTTTCTCTGTGAAACGTACAAACCTTCACAGACTACAGGTGCTGTTGGACATAGATCTTTCCTAGGACTAGGTCTCACAGCTGCTGCCGCTGCACGCGCTTCAGTCCTACAACTTCCGCTGACAGGATGCTTTGAAAGAATTTTTCACAATAAGAGTGTTTATACGACTCAAATTCAGACAATAAAACTCATAGCTGAACATAATTTCTTCCTAAAACAAACAAACATGTTAAAGGAACGTGGAATAGTGTTCATACACAGTACGCAATTTCTTCTTTTCCGTTTTATTAGAACGGAACAAAGAGCTTCAATGTGAAATTTAAAGAAATGCAATTTGTATCTAAAATCATTGCACACACTCAAACTCTTTCCATTGGCTTGTTGTTAATAATAATATAATGTTAACTTCCCCGTGTCCATGGCCTGTTTCATTTCACTTTAATTAAAAGACCTTCTGCAAATATTCATATTTTCTAACTGTCCCGCATTTGTTCAATATTTGCTTCTGGTTTTTGGTTTTTTTTGTAATTTTGATTCCTTCTGGACCAAGTGGGATCTTTTATTCTTTTGCATCCCAACAGGGAGGGAGCAGGAAAAAATATTTCTAAACTTTTACTAAACAACATTTTATTGCTTCTAGTAAATTCACTCCCTGCTCTTCAATCTCTGTAACTGCTATCCTCCACCTGACCGCACGTGGCGCTGTGGGTGTATCAGAGGACTATTTTTCGTGGCGCTGTTTCTGTATAGTACTTCTTCCGGTTCACGTCACAGTGGCAATGCCAGTTTTTTGGGGGGGCAATTTTATAAATCGTTTAGAGAAATACAAAACGAATTGACTGATCTCTGGATTATCTATTTAGTTTCAGCGTGTTCGCTGTAACTGAAGTCAAACATGGATATCCCCAGTCCCCCCGAAGGTGAGAAGTACGGTGCAGCGATGTATGATTTTCATTGAACGTTAGCTAACACACATGCTACCAGTTAGCTACAACACAGCTAACATTACCGCTGCATTTAGCATTTCGGCTAACGATATTAACCGCAGTGGCTAAATATGTGTCTTTCAGGTTTCGATGTACACCTTTTCACCTAAGCAGTCTCAAGAGTAATATGAGAACAGTATAATAACACCTAGCCAAGTAATTGTTTTTTCGACGTGTTTTTAAGTTAGCAAACTTAGACGGCAAATGCCATTTTGCTACTTTCTTTTTCCCTTTTGTTTTCAAATTTGGAGCGATTATCAAATATGAAGGCAACGTTAGTCAAGTAGCTAATATAGGAATGGGCCGTATTTACTGTATGAGACATGGTCCTCACGTATCCTGCAGTCAGTGTTGTGTGTCAAGGCAGCGATCTCCACTACCTCGGGGTACTCCATCAATATCAATGAGTAAATAAAAAATCAGACCACATTAAAATCAATCAGTCAATTGTAGGAATTTGTGAGTTCAATATTAAAAGCAGCTGCACAGAGATCAGCTGCACAAATTTATGTCACTTGTTGTAGGGACATTCCATCACACATTTCCTTGCTCACTTTGAACAACATGAATCAAAATTCAGAACGTTTATTGTCAGTTATATTTACATATTTATTTATTTGGCTTTGTAATGTTATAGATTTACATTAAAAAAAAATGTAGTTTTGATTGTAGTTGTATTAAATAAGCAAGAGGATATTTCACTTCCAGCAACCTGAACAGGAAGCAGAGTTCATACCTCTTTATTCTGTGGTAGACAGGATACTTTTTCCATTTAGACTTACATAAGTCATAATTCTGACGTAAATGTTGTTAAACAATGTCCTGTTTTTTTTCTTTGCTGAATTAAAAAAAACACCTTAGTTCTGTCACTATAATAAATGTTCTAAAAGTGTCAAAAGCACAGATCACTGCAACTTCTTCCTCTCTTGTTATTTGTTTGCCATCAGTTTCACACAGATCATCAGCTGTCCCACTCTGACTACATTTTTTTCCTGTTTTTCTTTCCTCGCCCAGATCAAGAGCTGAGGAATGTGATTGACAAACTGGCCCAGTTTGTCGCTCGGAATGGGCCAGAGTTTGAAAAGATGACAATGGAGAAACAGAAGGACAACCCCAAGTTCTCCTTCCTGTTTGGGGGAGAATACTTCAGCTACTACAAATGCAAGCTTGCTATGGAGCAACAGCAGCGTATGTAATTAAAAGGACAGTCCACCATAAGACTAGAATTTGGTGGAATGTTCTGCTCATTTGATATTCAAGATCAGTAGGACCTCCCCAGTACTACAGAAACAATGAAAAAATAAATCAGTTGAAATGCAGGTTGTGCAACTGCAAACATGTAATTATTTTGATCAAATTAATGCATGACCTGTGTCAACTTGTATTTAAAGGATATGACCCAATAGATCACCTGCACACCCATATAAAGAAAGTCTGCCCTATTATATAGCTATGTCTGTTATTTTCTGTTTTGGGAGAAACTTTTGATTGAACTCTCATACATCATATTAATAATGTTTTTTTCTGTTTTAGAGTGAATTTTTCTTTTGTGTTTATATGCATCCAAAACCTGCCTTAGTAGTAAACCTGTTAATCAAATACTGTACCAACTCACACATACCTAGCTCATTGTGCTTCCTGTTAGCAGAGGGTAGCTCTTAATGTCTGCTGCCATGTCAGCTGTGTTTTACATTAGAGTAGCATGATAACCACAAGCAGCCTCCATCCTTTAGGCCTCATTCTCAAAGCAAAGCCACATTGAGCTGAGCAGTGCTGAACTGAATTGAACTGGGAATTCTCTCTGGTTGAAACAAGACGTGACCATAGACTGGGTGTGACTCATCTTTGTGGCCTTGTAGTGAAGATCAAGTTACTTTTTTGAGTACAATATTATTATTCCCGATAGATGTGATGCAACATTAGATAAATGCTTTATTTGATATTTATTTATTTGTATCCTCTGCACTGAGGGTAGCTGTCTGTATGCACCTATCATGGAAGATACAGACAGACTAAAGCTCACTGTACTCTTGAGCGCTGAAGAGGATTTACTGTACGTTAGAAACAAACATCTGATCAAACATCACATATTCTTTGATCAGACTCTGCATTATTCAAATCAGAATGTTGTCAGTTTTATAGTTAATTGTATTTAGGCATGGTTCTTATTAGTGGTGCGCAATATCAATAAATATACTGCAACAGGACAGTTACCATACCATGGATACCATGCTATTTAATATTTCCATGTCCCTTAATCTCTCTGGGTACAGAATATTATGGGAAGTGGATGCGCTCCAACACCCAAGTCCTCATCATTGTGAGGCATGTAAACAAAAAAAAAAGCGCTAACAACATTGTGAAGTAACTCTCATTACTGCTGTGTGATTATGAGCTAATAGAAATTTCTCACCAGCCACCTTATGTACCACCAGCACTTATTACAGTGGGTTTTCCTGCCTTGCTGATACATAGGTTTAGCACAAGTTTAACACAGCTCTTGTTGAATATCAATGAGCAGGAATGGATCTCAGTATGTTTTTTTAATCAATTTGATGAAATACTTTGTCAGGTTTTTCATTTGTGGATTAGATTGAAACATACCAGCCTGGTTATGATTTAACCAGATAGAAACTTACATTTATCATGACAGAGGAGCCTGTCGCGATAAATCTAATCATTATCCTAAACCTCTTTGAAACTGACCAGCATGACTCGGTGACATGAGCGCTGACTCATCTTTGTGGCCTTGTAGTGGAGATCAAGTTGTTAGCTGTGGCTGTAAATATGTGGCCCATTTGAAATTTTGAAGGGAAACTCTGGTTTCATACAAACTGGGTCTTATTGTCATGGTTTTTAATAATTTGGCTAGAAATCCACCAGTTGCTTTTATGAGGACGATGTTATTATTCCCGATGGATAAATGCAACATTAGATAAATGCTTTATTGGGTTGTTTGTGTCCTCTGCACTGAGTGAGATGTGTCTGTGTGCACCTGTCATGAAGGATACAAACACACCACAGCTCAGTGTATTCTTATGCGCTGAAGAGGATTTACTGTACGTCAGAATCAAACATCTGTGCAGTAGTGTTTTCTGAAGGCGCAAAAGCAGAAAATATCAGTTGAATTAAAAACTCAAAAAGTCTGTATCTGCATCTGCATTGTGATGCACTGCTGCATAAATGAGCTGAAACATGTTTTCAGCCAGTGAATAATGCCAGGGAGGTAGTGCATAGACACCAGGAGGCAGTCATATCCAAAATGTACAAGGGTTTATTAATATCAGTCACATCTTTACTACCTTTGTTTAAAATAACTGTCATAAAACAATGATGAATGAGAATACTGTTAATTACACTTAATTACCTCATAAATGATGAATAGACATTTGTCTTAAACACACCTTATTTTTATTGATCGGATTTTTCCAGCTGTAAGAAAGATGTCCAGTGTCTCTCTCATATCAAATGTTTAACTGAATATGTAACTAAATAATGCACGTAGTTAAATCATCATATCATAGAACGTGCCTAAGTGAACTGTAAATAGCAGTTTACTGCTGTTGTTAGCCAGTTTGTTGTTGTTTTCCTGGTGATGAACCTGGAAAGCCTTGAATTTGAATGAGTGAAGACTGCATGAGTAGGTTGTTAGAGGCTATTAGATGTGACTTCTGTGAGGCTCTGGGCAGGCCATGATGATGTTATGGTGAATTTTTTGTTGACTCTGCTATGTGGGGAGGAGGAGGAGCAGGTTCAGCTTCTGTCCTCCATCCACTCACAGGACACGCCTTTCCAAATATGTTTGTTTGTTGAATTGGGACACAGCTTGCATGCACCAGCCTCTTATTTCCCGTCAATGCACTTCTATTGATTGCTCTTTGTAATCTGCACTGATGCTAGACACTGGATGTGCTCTAAAGCCTGACAAGCACAGTGCTTGTTTGAGCTATGTGGGTGTAGTTTCCAGTCCATTTCAATTCAGCACACAGAAAAAGAAGTTACCGGTATCCTCCACGTAAACTGCTTGTCAGACTGTTGAACAGCTAGGGATACCCCCTCCCTCAACACCTTTCTGGTGGTGGATTATGATGATCCCTGTCCACTCTTTTCTATAATTTTCCAAAACTGACAATCCACTATTTGCACTCACTTCACACTGATTGGTCAGCTGTACAGACGTGAGAAGAATTAAACTCTAGCTTCCTCTTTTTAAAAATTGTTCAGCAGCTCTTTGTGGCTCTTTCCTCTTATGTACAGACGAGTGCATCACTGTGAATGACTTCCTAGAAAGACTATTTGAGAATGTGTACTGTGATCCCCCTTTTTAATCAGTGTTGCCTAAGGCTCTTCTCAGAATTTGTCCAGGGAACTTTTAATTTCTCCTGCATTCAAAAAGTGAGGAACGTATTTACATGCATTTACATGTGCAAAGCAGTCAAGCAAAAAGAATAAAAAAAATACTAGACACTTACAGAGGCGTCACTGGAAACTGAAAGTCTGCTCATGAATTCATCTACATGTTTGTGCTGACATCACCCTGATTCCTGCACACAGCTGTTAGATGGTGTTAACTGCTCGACAAGGACAGACTGAATAAATCCACATAGGCAGAGATAATGTCTCTTGTCTTCTCTTCAGTCTGTCCCTCTCATGGATGCGATCTCTAGCCAAAGTTCGCTGAACACCCTGAGTCACAGTGGTCCTTTAAACTGTGGTGGATCCACACAGACTATAAATTTTCACATCACAGTTTATGAGAATGTCGTGACTGAGGGCGGCTCACGTAGCAGCTGTCATCTCGTAACTTAACCTATTTCTATACATTGTAATAACTCAGTTTCCACAAAGCAGCATTTTACACATAATACAGTCTAGACTGAAGCACTCACAGGGAGTAACCACTGCAGACAGCCCATTAGCCTTCACAGGTTTTGGTCACTGAATGATGCACAGTGTTGTGCAGGATTGCATGGAATTTTTCTGTCAGTTATGTAATACCACTGAAATGCATTAAAGTTTGCCTTTCTCCACTTAGATCCCTCTACCCACGATGGGGAAGAGTATAAATCTGAAGGTATTTATTTGGAACCAGATTTTTCAGATTAATTCAAAATTCTAGTTGGAAAGTCCCATTTTGTTTTTGCACATTTTTGCTGGACATTATCACACCTGTGCTTGAAAGCTTTTTGGTTTGTTTTCAGTTGCATTTTCATGTTGGTATGTTATTCTTTTTGAGTTTGTGCTGTACTGTTGTTTTAATGTTCGACTGAAGATATCTTACACATATCTTCTTGATGGTGCTGATCAAAATGTGCTTAGTCCTCCATCTGACAGGTTTGATCAGACAGACAGAGGGAGAAGCCTGCTGACTTGCTTTTGGCGTCGTGGTCTGTTTGTCTCACGAATGCTTCTGCTCATGACTCAGGGCAGCCGTATTGTACGGGCTGCACGCTTTCACCAAAAATCCAGGTCTTGGGTTTACGACAGTAGTGTCTGCATCATTATCTCAGTTCTTCTGAGAAAAATGATGTCAGAAGTTTTCACTCCCATCATTTTAGGCCCAGTTTAACCACAACAGGATGGCAGCGAGGGAGCTGACGCCTTTGCGCGTAGTGTTGTCCTCTTGGTACACGGCTGAGCTGGTGTGTCCATCCTGTGGTATGAATATTCTGCCTGCCCTCTCTGAGAGCACCTCAGAGCATTAGCTCGTTATTTGTAATTAGCTCCACCCTTTCAGCCTGGTTGCTGTCATGTCACACTGCTGTCAATCTAAAGGCCTAAAATAAGCATACAGTTTAGATGTGTGGAGCCAGTGTTTAACTGAGGGCAGCGGTGGATTGTTGACAGCTTTCATACCCTGAGCTTAGTGGGCCACATTAAACAAAGGATTCAAAATGGACAGGTTTTGCAACCGTCAGACACAACATTAAAAGCAACAACTGGTTATAATGTTGTGTCTGATACGGTCGATGTTTACCTACACTTTAATTTGTAAAACATAAAAGAGTGTTGTAGGTTGTAAAATATTTCCATCTCTCGGAGATGTGGACATGTGATTTCATCTCATCGTGCAGCCTGGCTGTCGTTGAGTAACCTAATATTTCTGTTCTACGTTTGCAAACCTTTGGGCTTCTGATTCTCGATTTTTGGAGACGCAGACATGTTTCCTTTCAGCAGCGGTAATGTAGTCACATGGTCAGGAACAATGCTGGTGGTTATGTTAATGCTGGTTGCATGTCTTTTAAATTTTGTTCACTCTTTTGCTTTATTTCTGGAGCGTTTCATCTGCTTGCTGTATGAAAGCTGTTATGTCTTATTTGACCTTTAAAGGTCACCTTGACTGAACACATGGTATCTGCCCTGAATACATATATTTATAGACTACATCTTTCTCATTGGGACTGGACATCACACACAGCATCAACCCTCCTCAACCCTGAAAGCTTTACTTCAGGCTTTAGATTTTCACGTCGCCTGCTGTTTTCCTGCTGCTGTTTTTGCAGAAATGTACAACTCGGGCGCCAAAGAGGCGGTTGATATCCCTCCTCCACCGATGCCGATGATTGCTCCCCCTCCCATTCCTCCGCCTGCTGCACCCTCTATTGATGAGCTCATCCAACAGAGCCAGTGGAATCTGCAGCAGCAGGAGCAGCATCTGCACACACTCAGACAGGTAGAGAGCAAGGAAGGCATTAATTAATCTTCCCCTCAGGGATGATTTATTCATTTATTCCATTTTGTTTGTTTGTTTTTTTGCTGTTAAAAGAGCAGCGCTCTGTATAGGAATTCAATTTCATAATAGTGAATCTTTTTTTTTCTCCCTTTCACAATTTAGGAGCAAGTGACAGCAGCTATAGCTCTGGCTATGGAGCAGCAGACCCAAAAACTGCTGCTGGAAACTCAGTTGGACATCACAGAGTTTGACAACCTGCTGCAGCCAATCATAGACACCTGCACCAAAGATGCTATCTCTGTAAGCCCACCACGGTTGATGTTTTTAGGGATGTTTGCCTTCATATTTGATGATAAAGCTTTATATCTCATCATGGGTTTGTTTGTCCACTCTCAGGCTGGTAAGAATTGGATGTTCAACAATGCCAAGACTCCACAGCACTGCGAACTGATGACATCACATCTTCGCAACCGTATCACTACTGATGGAGCACATTTTGAGCTTCGCCTACATCTCATCTATTTAACCAATGACGTTCTCCATCACTGGTACACAAACCTGAATACATACATAAAAACATGTGGATCACTTGTACATTTAGTTTGTCACAATAATAATGTCATGAGCCTGTCATTAGGCAGTTTTATATAGTGTGTTGTATATCCCTGATTACACATGTATTAACATGAACACAAAAACAAGAACACACACCTGTACAGTAATAAAATCCATTTACTGACGAAGTATAGGTTTTGGGTGTTAGATACCAGCTACTGATGAACTAAATGTTTTTTTTTTTTTTTTTATTTTATTCCACTAAATGGAATGTGGATGTTAACTGTATACGTGGAACAATGAAACTGTTTTAACATGTCAGGGTTTACAAAATGGCTAATCAAATAACAGTAATGGAGCCGTCCATCATGAAAAAATAAACAGCAGTTTTGATTATCCATGAATTTTTGAAATCAAATATCAAACTAAAATTTGTTAAATATTCTAATTGCAGCCTTGCCAGTTATCAGACTTGCTGCCTTTCTCTGTTTTGTGTCATTGTAAATGGAATATATTTTGTTGGTTTTGGACTGAAGACATCAGTTTGGGCTCTGGGAAGCATGGCATCATTTTTCATGATTTCTTTATTTCTATACAGTTTATTGTCTAAATGATCAGTTGATGAATTCAAAATACAACTAAGAAATTGACCAATTATTAAACAAATCTTGTATAAAAAAGCTTATTTGGGTATTAAAAAGGATTATGTGGGAAAGTTTAATGAGAAGAAACCTGACGTGTTTCCGTGTGTCCTCCCAGCCAGCGGAAGCAGCAGAAGGATTTATTGGCAGCACTGCAGAAAGTCGTGGTTCCCATCTACTGCACCAGCTTCCTGGCTGTAGAGGAAGAGAAGCAGCAGAAGATCACCAGGGTAAACACCTACTGATTTTACACATACTGTACCAGGATCAGACTGCTGTGGCTCTGGATTTTGAGCTGCCAACTGCACTTTGTGTCCATTTTCAACATCTTTACCTCTACGTATTACAGTCACATAAATATCATGGGACACTGAAACTCCTCCCTATAACCCAGAATAACTGTAATAAAACATATCCACATAGATGAGAATGGAATTAGATTACTTTTAAATTTGAGCCAGTTCAGCTCCCAGTGTCAGTTAAGGGGGTAGTTGTATATAATATAAAAAATATTCTCATGTCAGTTGCACTGTCTGCAGTTTATCTCATTCTTAATAGGACAGTGTCAACCACATGCAGTAAATCAGTAAACAGTCCTGCAGTCTAATATTGATGCATACAAATACATATGCAGCTAAACATAGAACTGTGGTGAATAAACTTTCAGCACTTTCTTACTGTTTGTTCTGCTCCTGATTTATTGAATTGGAAAGCCAGAAAGAAGCTTATTGGTTCAAACTGTTATCCCTAATTCTAACAATATTTTTCTCTGATTATTCCTGTTCACTTCCTCCTGCCCAGTTGTTGCAGCTTTGGGAGAAGAATGGGTACTTTGACGACGAGACCATTCAGCAGCTTCAGAATCCAGCACTGGGCCTCGGCCAGTACCAGGTGAGTTAAATAAGTCTTATGGCTTTATTTTCCTGCTGCTGAAAGCTGGCAGTAAGGCAAACACTGTTTTTATGCAGTTATCCTCAGGCTCAGTCTTTTCTTTTAGCATCTGTGTCTTTGTGATTTCCAAACACAGTTTTTGTGTAAAGACTGATATGTGCATCAAAATACAGTTTTAATGTAACTGGGGAAGTGTAATCCAATAGTTCCACAGAAATGTGTTAATACCTCTGATGAGACACTGTACTAGCAAATCTGTAAACCCCATTTTGTTTTTGGTTGTCTGAAGCTTTGAGGATTGTGATTTTTTTTCCTTTGGATAAATAAGAATGTCCATAAGGATTTATGTTTACTGGGCTTTAAAGACATAAGTCTTTTTAAATACGCAGAGCAGGAGAAGAACTTCTGATGTTAAATATATTAATTAGTCTGTTTTAATTTTCCACAGAACTGTAACAACCCACGCCAATACTCCAGCTGCTGCAGCACCATAATAATGTACATCTATTGACAGCACAGTTTTCTCATCTAGAAATCTAAAGGGGATGAGAGGAGTTCATGTGAATCTCACCCCTAGTCCACCTGCTGATTTTGTGTTGCCTCAACTAATAATGTGTTCAGTCTCTCTTTCACGCTGTGCAAGCTGGAAATTTTTGCTTGTGGTTAAGCCCTTACTGATTTGCATTCACTGAAAACACAGTGACCGTCTCAGATTTAACACACCCTTGTCTCCTCTCTCTCAGGCGTCTCTGATAACAGAGTATGCTGCGGTGGTGCAGCCAATCCAGCTGGCCTTCCAGCAGCAGATCCAGGCTTTGAAGACCCAGCACGAAGAGTTTGTTGCCAGTCTGAAACAACAGCAGCAGCAGCAGCAGCAACAGCAGCAACAGCCGCAGCCGGCCCCTGTAGCACAGCTAGCTGCCCCCGCTGAGCCTGAGAAGGCCCCACCTATGACTACACAGGCTGGTGAGAAGACAAACACTTAACACAACCAGAGGCACAGCCTGATAAATGGAACCAGATTTATTGTTTACATGGAAACAAAACCAAAATGTTAAGGTGTCGTACATTAAAACAATACTCATACTCTTCTTAAAATTTAAGTTGGTGTTTCAGATAAAAACAGATGCATACAACATCAGTCAGTTCAAATCTTGTATTGTTAGGTTTTGCTGTATAGGTCTGTGACCTGCTCTGTGTTGGGCAGGTACATGTGTGTTTGCTCTCTAATGTCGGCATGTGTGATGTGCAGGGGATGTGAAGCCTGCCATGTCAGGTCCTCCTCCAGGGGAGTTTGATGGAGCGTCCTCCAGGCCACAGGATACCAGCAACCCCAGTGCACCCTCAGAAATCCCCTCCAACAAGCCTGCGTGGTATGACCCCCAACACATGGGCCCCTGGAACCCCAACCAGCCGGTAAAGACCTGTTTCTGTTTCTCTTTCTTCTCTGTTTGCAGCGGCAAAATAGTGGTTGGGTCAGGAAGGCAGCAGCTTAACTTTGCTTTTCATCCTCAAAATCCACATTTATTCATTTGGCAGAACCTTTTGTCAAACATGTTCATACAAATCAGGTAGAGGGGACTCAGGAGGTAGAGGGGTCATCCATGAACCACAGGGTTGGTGGTTCAGTATGATCAAGACACTGAATCCAGGTTCCACCTTACATGGCTGCTCCACTGCCATTGTTGTGTGAGAATGGGTGAATGAGGGCAAACTGTAAAGCAATTTGAAAAGCGTTATATAAACTTTCCTTACAGAATCAAGTGAGGTAACCAGTCTTCAGCTCCACACAGGAGAAGAGTTTGGACTGAGATTAGGACCAGTAATGGCCTTGCTTGGCTCCAGTGCTGGTCCTAATGGCACAGTCAGACTGGATTTTGCTTTCCATTTGCTTCTATATGATATGGACAGAGCTGAGTCTGACTGAACATGCAGTGTTTTAAGAGGAGGCTTTTGAAAGTGTCTGTAGTACAGCTGATCTTTATATGGTGAGTCCAGCCTTGCCCCTACCCTGTTCCCTGTTTCACAGCAGGCTCCACCCACTGAGGGGGTGTTCTCCTGCCCCCTTTCATGGGATTCCTGACACAGGCAATGAACCAATCTGACCAATACTTTGTCCCTCCCCAGCCTCCTTTTGATCCAAACCAGCCTCCCCCTCCTTGCCCTCCATGGAACAGTCATGAGGGCATGTGGAACGAACAGAGGGAGCCACCCAACTGGAGTGGAGGTCCACCCAGAGAAGGAGGCCCCTGGAGTGGTCCAGGTGGGTCTGAACCAGGTCCTCCATCTTGGAACTCATATGACCAACAGCCACCATGGGGGAATCAGCCTGACCAGCCTCCCTGGGGCCAGAGGGAGCCCCCATTTCCTCCACGCATGCAGGCATGTGATACATGTTTACTGTGGTTTGACCTCCTTTGCTTTGTGTTTTTTTTTAGGAGTTTTATTTTCTATAAGTATTTACCATCAGTAAATACTTGGTCTAAATTTGAATTGGTATATCTTTTCTGTTGCAGGAAGGTTGTTATTTTGCTGTGATGTGAATGACTGAAATGTCTAATTTGAATTTTTGCAGAGACCTCCCCATTTCAGAGGGCCCTTTCCTCCCCACCAGCAGCCACCTCCTTTCAACCAGCCGCCTCCACCACCACACAACTTTGGACGCTTCCCGCCACGGTTTATGCAAGATGACTTTCCTCCCAGACACCACTACGACAGGCCGCCGTACACCCCACACCGCTTTGACTATGCTCAGGGAGAGTATCCCGGAGGTGAGTGCAGAGGTACAAACTGACTGATCAGTAACTCTGCTCAGATGTTATCGATCTACCTGCTTTTGCAGCTTTAACTGTGTTTAATTACTGAACTTTTTGTGTGCATTTTAACATCACCACGGTTTGCCAGACATGCCAGGCCCTCCTCCACACCACCATCCCAATCAGAGGCTCCCTCCCCCAGGTATGGGGGCTGATCATCCTCCCTGGGGTGGAGGCCAGCACCCTGATTTTGGCCCACCCCCACACGGCTTCAATGGTCATTCACCCCACATGCGTCATCGACAGCATCCAGTCCAAGATGACCCAAGTCTGGTGCCTAACGTACCTTACTTTGACCTGCCAGCTGGTCTCATGGCTCCCCTGGTCAAAGTAAGTCACCTGCTCCTGATTTGAGCACAAAAACATGAAACATGTTTGATTTTAGATTGTTTTCTACTGGTTCAACTCCTCAGCGGACAGCATTACTTTTTTGCTAGATAAAAGTCAGCATGATTGAATACTACCAGAGGAGAAATGAGCAATGATAAAGATGGGTGAAGTAAAATGGTAAAGCAAACCTGCAAACCTCATGATCCTTTATGTGCTGTCTTTCACTCAGCTTGAGGACTGTGATTATAAACCACTGGACCCTAAAGATATCCGACTGCCCCCTCCCATGCCACCCAGTGATCGGCTGCTTGCTGCTGTGGAAGCTTTCTACAGTCCTCCATCCCATGATCGGCCGAGGAACAGGTACACACACACACGCACACACACACACACCTCTGCTCCATCTACTTTTCACTGTTAGTCTTTCAGAACGTTTATTAACTATGACTATAACTCAGTGAGAATTTGATAGATTAGTGAAGTTTTTTTCACTAATCTATTTGTATGTAAGCATTTAATTAGAAAGTTGTTAGTGGGGGGAACGGCATGAAACCACCAGTGGTTGTGGAGCAGCAGCAGTTACAACAAGCAGCATCTGAGTAATGCTGCTAGTTTGTGATAGAACTTGCTGTAGGTGACAGAGTTTACAGCTGCCTGTGGTTTGTTCCTCCTCCAGTGAAGGCTGGGAGCAGAACGGCCTGTACGAGTTCTTCAGGGCCAAGATGAGAGCCAGGAGGAAAAAGGGTCAGGAGAAACGTAACAGGTGAGCCTCCTCTTCTCCAGAAGGTTTACTTATCCTTCCTGGGACCAATGTCAGTGTTTTGTATTAAGCGGTGGGGACACCTGACCCACATGTTTTCTTATGTCAGTTTGATCACCCACCCCCCTGTACTTGTCACTCTCTCCAGTGGTCGTGCAGGCAGTCGTTCCAGGAGTCACTCTCGCAGCAGAGGGAGGTCTTCGTCTCGCTCCAGCTCTCGCTCTTCAAAGTCCTCCAGGTCACGGTCCCGATCCTCTCGTTCTCGCTCCCGCAGCCGCTCCCGCTCCTACTCACGATCCAGGTCTGCAAACACACGTATCACACAGACCTTAGAGTAATACCTTTATGCTGATATGTACAGACAGTACTGTACAAGGCACTAAAGGAAAATGGAGAGTATGTTCAAAAATAATGTCCTGAATAAATTTTGTTTATCAATTAACTTCACACAAAGTGCAGTATAGAGAAAACCTAAACCTAAATCAGACATGCTTCTGTTTCAGTTAACACAGCTGTCTACACAGGCCATGTGACTGCTTGTTTCTCTTGTAATCCAAAGTATATTTTTACCCTTGAAGTCTATTTTTTTACATTTTGCCTGAGTAGCCGAAGCTGCTGTGTTAATGTGCTTGTACACTGAGTCAGATTCAGTGGTTTCTGTGTTCCATGTGAGCAGAGTAATACATTCTTCCAGCTTTCTTTTTGCTGTGCTTCAGTGATCAACAAACAAATCCTGCTTCTTCCTTACCATCATTATAAGTGTTTTAAACCTGCGGCACTCGGCCCTAACCTGCCTTTCTTCAGGTCCAGGAGTAGATCCAGGTCATCTCAGAGTCGCTCTCGCTCCAGATCCAGATCCCGTTCACGTTCACCCTCCAAGAGACGCCGTGGCCCCAAATCCCGTAGCTCCTCCCCTCCGTAAGTTCCCCTTACTGCTCTCAGAAGCTTTCATTAAAGACTCTTTTCATTCTTAAGTGTAACATAGGTGAACACCTCTCCTGCTCTCTGTAGCTCCACATCAGTCCTGGGCGGTCCTCCCTCTAAACTGTCTACAGATACCAGGCTGGGGGAGGAGAACAAGGGCCATCAGCTGCTGATGAAGATGGGTAAATGCTTTCTTTTTTCTCTTTATTTTATAACTTAAACTGCGTATTCAATTTTTCAGTAAGAATATTTGAGATGTTTTTAATGTGGTGGGTTTCAGGCCTCAGTTGTACTGATTGTGTTGTCCTGTCTGCTGCAGGCTGGAGTGGCTCAGGTGGTCTGGGGGCAAAAGAACAGGGCATCCAGGACCCCATCAAAGGAGGAGATGTCAGGGATAAATGGGACCAGTACAAAGGTGTGGGTGTGTCATTGGATGACCCCTATGAGAACTATCGCAGGAACAAGAGCTACAACTTTGTCGCCCGCATGAAGGCACGAGAAGAAGGTACATACACACACTTTTACCTTGGACTTGAAGTGAAATTCCATACTGCTCACCCTTACCTGCCATTATAAGCCAGTTATGTAACTGTATTAGCCTAAGAAGTTTGATATTCTGTTTGTGGAGGTCATATTGTATAAAAAGCCCAGACATTTACAGAAATGTGTTGGATTGCACCTTATTTCATACATCTAGAATTGATTTAATCTTTAGGAAACACAATTATATTATCATGCTTCTGAGGTTACTGTAAGTCTGGCTTTCTTTTCTTGCTTCAGTGAATCGGGAACCTCAGGATGCCCCTTCGACTGACTGATGTCATCACATGGCGTCAACCAACTTCCTCACTTCTCTGTTGCCACCTCTGCTGAGGATCTGAATTTTCAGATTGGTTTTTCGGATCTGTCGGTTTTCCATGCAGGATTCTAGTTCACAGTCCCAAATCCTTCCTCTTTCCACAGAAACCAGATTGACAGTACAAAGCACCACCACACCACACAGCTTGTGAAGATGTGCAAAGCCTTTTTGCTCTCTGCTCAGTGTAAGAGCTTGGATGAGTGTGTCCTAGCAGAAAGAATCAGAACTGCAGTTGGGACAGTGAGCGTTAACACTAGTAACACTGCAGAACTCAGAGCCAGGATTTTTAATGAAGCAGCTCATGCAGGGACATTAGAACTACATTCTGATGAAAAAAATGGAGCCTAGCTGTATTTCATTCCCAGTCTTTTGGATATGTCTTCTTTTTTTTTTGCAGTCTCTAAAAAAGAGTCTCAGTGCTCCTTCAGTTTGTAGGCTGGTACCAGAGGGCTGAGTCAGACTGTGCCCCGACATTTAAGAAAGCAGCAGAAAGTAAATGGGAAAAAAAACTGAGAGTAGAAAAAAAGTGAAATGCTGTTTTGAAAGCGAGTGGACCCTCCATAATTTATGCACACGTGTCAACAGTTGAATGGGGAAATGTGTTGAATTATTTTAATCTGGGTTTTACGGTTTTCATTCTTCTCAAGTTGCCCCAGTAAATGATTAGTTCACCCAAATCAGAAAAATCTCATTTACCCCTCATGATGTCTCTAATAAAATGCTTTCAATTTTATTCACAGAGGCTTTGGAAAATCATTTAAAAAAAACTTCTCCTTCAGAAATGACACCTACTCACTAATCCAGATTTTACAATGGAAGCATTCTCTGCTTAATGAAGAGTCCTGTCGCTGTGCGTGGTGTCAGATTTTATTGGTGGATATCTCTGAACTGCAAATAAAACTGAAGATGTATATGTTCTAGATATCACTAGGAGTAACATTTTTTTGTCATTTGTGTGAACTGCCTTTTTTTGGACAAAAAATTATAAGAAGGAGGTAAGGTGGCTCCTATTTGTTGGTTTTTCACTGCAGATTATTGTGATACTTTTTCATGTAATGTCTTCTTCTACAGAGATATGTAAGTCTGTCATTTAGTTGTAGTATTAAAATAAATCCCACTAAACAAAAAGTCCTAAATATGAAATCAGTTTTATTTTTCTCTACAAACTCACCATAGAGATATAACCTAAGTAAACAGGACTCTAATTACATGTAAATGTTGAAGGAAAGTGCGACATTCAATGAAGAGTTCTTTTGACCCGCTTCAGATTAGTGAATTCTTCATCTGTTTCAGCTGGATTTTGTTCTCCCATCATTAAGAAGCAGCCATTTGGAATGTACATAGAGCTTCCTTTTTTTTCCTTAGCAAAGATGTGGATCTGCTGAAATATGTTGTGTGGAACAGAGGCCCACTTCTACCAGAAATTATAAAAATAAAAATACAACCACCTAATAAGATAAGTCAAAATACAGTTTCGTAGCTGTGATTTAAAAGGTCAAACTTTCCAAATCTCTGTCATAAATCATCTACATTTTGACCTACAAGCCACAGTTTTGTGTAATTTTAATGTAGTATCTCATAATTTGGACTTTGTATTTTTAATTTTTTTTCACTCCTACCATTTACTATTTTTTGGCTACATTGTAGGGCAAATTTTGAGACCTTGCTGTTTTTCATGTAAAATTACCACGTTATAAGAACAAATAATGGTACTTAAGATTCTTATTTTACATTATTTAGACATGGCTCTTACCAACATCTCTTCGAAAATGAAATCGCCACTACAACTTATGAATGACGCGTATTCTAGTTTTTAAATTATTAAGTACAAAATTACATACACCGTCAGTTCCCTGCTTTTATTCTAAACGCCGGAAGTTTTGTTGTCTCCAGCGGAACCAAAGGTAGGTCCGACTTCCGGTTTTTAGCGTACTCATTAATGCAGCGCGTCTGACAAACGGTCCTCGGTGGATGCTACCTGGACCGTTACATCGTGCTGAGATAACCGGCGTCATCGTGTTTCAAAGCAGGACGTTACCGCTGAAACCAACATGTCGGCCAGCGCGGTGTACGTGCTGGACCTGAAAGGGAAGGTAAGGGTTAGCCAGGGACGGCGCGACATTTAACGGTATTATAGATTTTATTTAGCACGGAGGAACGTCCACGGAGTTTACACAGAAGTGCGCAGCATCAGCGAACTACAGGAAGATTAATTGTTAATTAAATGAAGACTTCATGTTGATTGACCTCAAACCAGATGTCAGCAGCTGGACCACTGATGATAAGACACAGCGTATCATTGTCCCCACCCCCACACCCCCCATCCCACTGAATGGTCACGTCAGGGTCCAACACAAAGTCATTGACACGGGACCAAAATGTTCTTCCAGGGGTCTTTGGGGAAAAGTTGTATTTGATATAAATTCTGGGAACAGGTATTTTCTTGTGGTGAGGAGGATGATGGCGCTGTCAGGCCACTTAGAGCAGCAGGATGCTCTCTCATGATGCATACTTTTTCTGCAGAAAAGACTTAGTACACGTCTGAACAGCACTTGTCCTCACCTGTCTTCATGGGAATTAATAGTAAAAAAAACCGTATTATTATTATTATTATTATTATTATATATTTGCTTTCCTTGTGTCAGTGCTGACATAAACCAGTGTGGGAAGATATGACAGTCGAGTTGGCAGGACTCCTGCCAGTGGATACAGGAGGTCACTCCTTTATAGCTTTCTGTTATTGTCATTTACTGTAGCTGCTCTCACACAGCTGTCAATTGATACTTTGAGTGGCGCTTAACATTTCAAGTATCTGCCCAGCACCATCTACAGATGAAGGGAAACAGAAGGTGAAGTGAGGCTGGTCACAGCTGAGATTAGGACAAGAGGGAGACATGCAGGCGTCAGAGACAGAATCAGCCATAAAGAGAAACATCCTTGTATATTTCAGGTGCTGATCTGCCGGAACTATCGGGGAGACGTAGACATGTCGGAGATCGAGCACTTCATGCCCATCCTGATGGACAAGGAGGAGGAGGGAAACCTATCTCCCATCCTGGCCCACGGAGGAGTCCGCTTCATGTGGATCAAACACAACAATCTGTACCGTATCTTTGAAAGGTCCTCACTTGAAGGATTTAGGTTCTGATCACAAAACCAGCTCTGATTCACAGTATGAATCATGTTCATCCTGATGAGAGAAGCACGGTGCTGATAAATGGGCTGATATTTTCATGTAGGTTGCTTTCATTTATCAACATGTTCTGATAGCAGTGAAGCTTTATGAGCAGCAGCAGCTAATGATTTGTGTGCTCCTTTGCCCAAGGTATTGCCTCTCAGGCTACATAAAGATTAATGCCCAAGCCTGTGACTGGAAGAGGTAGACTACAGGCACCACTCACGATGTTTTTCTCAGAGATGCTTGAATCAAATATGAGAAAGTACAGAACATTTATTAGATACTACAAATGCAATACTTATGATAAAGTCTAAGACCTTTATTAGGGAAACTAAAGATAATTTCAAGTTCTGTTCTTGTATTTGTATCACAGAGCATTTGTATTTCAGGTTATTACACTGCCATTTATTTGTGAACCATGATGACCAACTTCATAGTAATATGTTATTTGCTGAAGCTATATAAATCTATCAACACAGGAAACAGCACTGGTGTATTTTCAGTATGTACTTCTGAAACCTGATACTGTATTTCTGACCTAGAATCACCTGCAGTTGTGCTTGTAGCTGTTTGGCTTTTGTTTTATTGCAGCAGAACAAGCCTTTGTTCTGCCACCCTTTACCTAAAGGGTTTAGTCTTTGACTGGTGTATGTGTTTTTCACATCACATTCATATCAGTTCATTAGTCACCTTAACCCGTGGGTCACCAGTTGTAGCGACGACTAAGAAAAACGCCTGTGTCTCCCTGGTTTTCTCTTTTCTCTATAAAATCATCCAGGTAAGAGTTATTACAAAGACAGTCATTATCTAAACATCAGAAATAGATCAGGAGAATAAGAACTGACTGTAATTCCTTAGGTAAGTTAATCTGATGTGTATTTGTATAGTGACTTAAAAAGGGTGGTGTTGACTTCTGCACCCTTCTTTTAGCAGATTCTTGAAAAAACATTGGCTAAACAAATACTGATAAATATTTTCCAGCACAACCTTCTTGAAATGTTGGTTATGATTTTCCTAATTGCATGTTGATTTGATCTGTTGACAGGGTGATGCCATTAGGATTGCTAATTCTGGTTAATAATAGGAATCAATAACAAAGAAGCAGACTGTTATTGGAACCATACCTGTATGTGTCGGTCAGTATGTGTTTTATAACTGTGACTAACCTCTTGTGTTCTCTGTCCAGCTGATAGAAATGGGTCTGATTAGATTTTTTGAAACTATGTATTTCAAAACGAGAGCCTGCTCTTTGACCCCTGGATGAAAGTATTTGTGAAAATAGTGAACAAAGGTGTATCTGTTCATTAGGTTGTTAGTGTATTATGTTGTGTTGGGCCGCCCGGTTAGCTCAGTTGCTAGAGCATGAGACTCACTCTCTCGGGGTCGTGGGTTTAAACCCCACTCTGGATGGCACCACCTCCCATTGGCTCACCACCTGTGGGAGGTGCTGTAGGACTTAGGTCTTTTGTGGACTGGGCGGGAGTCGCCCCTGCGACCAGATAAGCAGCTCATGATGACATGTTGTGTTGGTTGTATATCTTTATGCAACAAAACAATTGAGAATGTGTGTATGTGAACAGCTCAGTACCATATCTCCACAGCAGCAGCTGAACAAAGTCTTTGTGTAGTTTCAGAATCCAGATGAAAACATCAGCAACAGAATGAAAAGATGCTTAGAAGATGAACTAACACATAGACTATGACTGCAGTCTGCTGAGTGAGCATGTCAGTGATCACAACCAGGAGGTGTTTGGCCACTTTTTGTTCCTTACCGTGATTTAATTTTATTTATTTGTTTATTTTCATCTGGCATCAGAATCGTAACTTTTAAAGGAACACTGCTGTGATTCAGTGTTGCACCTCCATGTCTCCAGTTTGTGACACAGGCTGCCTGTGTCTGGATGTGTTATCTGGACATTTGACCATGGGACCTTTTTCCCACTTCATATTGATAAGAGTGTTCCTTATCTCGACTGCCCGGATTGTGATCAGATCTCAGGAGGCAGAGCTGGTGAACTTCAGCAGTAACTGTGTGTCTCAGGGTCTCCAGTAGCAATGCTGAAGAGGTGGAAGTAAGGTGACCTTTCACCTTTTTCACCTGTCATACAGATGTTATTTACAGCTGCTGAGCTGTGATCACAGTGTGGTCCAGAACATCCAATCCGATCACATTTTAACTGCAGTTTGTTGCGTGTGTGTGTGTGTTTACACCTGCCTTAACATTGATTTGTCCTGGTCTGGATGAGACATTCAGACACACATCATGTGTTTATTGTTTCAAAGGCTAAACTGAGACATTATACTGTGTAACTGTTTTCACAGGTTGAAGAATTTTTTAACTGAGCTTCATGTATAAAATCACTTTAAATAGGTCAGCTGCTGACAGCATATGTCCAAGAACTGTAGGAGCTGTGATAATTATAGAAAAGCCCCTTTATGATTGGAGCCTTAGCTGCACTGTGGCTTTAGTGGACGTATGGTAGACACATGATAACACTGTCTCTGTGATCTGCTGGTTCCTCAGGTCTTCTCTGAGTACTTCAAAGAGCTGGAGGAGGAGAGCATCAGGGACAACTTTGTCATCATCTACGAGCTGCTGGATGAGCTGATGGACTTTGGTTACCCTCAGACCACAGACAGCAAGATTCTGCAGGAGTAAGAAGCCTAGAACTGTTCACAAGCTCCTGTATCTGCTGTTTTATTAGAAATCATATAATCCAAAGCCCACTGCTGTGGTTACATCTGTTTTTTTTTATCAGCTATTAGAGTTTGAACTTTTCTGTGAGTCCTGCTCACAGAAAGACTGATAAACATCAGTATATCTAACCTGCTGTCCACCCTGGCAGGTACATCACTCAGGAGGGCCACAAGCTGGACACTGGGGCCCCTCGGCCTCCTGCCACTGTCACCAACGCCGTGTCCTGGAGGTCAGAGGGCATCAAATACAGGAAGAACGAAGTCTTCCTAGATGTCATAGAGTCAGTCAACCTGCTGGTGAGAACACATGCTTTTATTTTTCAAACCACAAATGAACCACAGTGGTCATTAACTGTGTCTGGAGCTGCATCTCTGGCCCAAAATGAGTTTGATGGACTCTGTTCTAGACCGACTACTCTCTGAGCCACCTCTCTCTCCTTGCTTCAGGTGAGTGCCAATGGTAACGTGCTGTGCAGTGAGATCGTGGGCTCCATCAAGATGAGAGTGTTCCTGTCTGGCATGCCGGAGCTGAGGCTGGGCCTCAATGACAAAGTCCTGTTTGAGAACACTGGACGTGAGTAACTCGGAAAAGCACAAATGAAATAAAGCACTACACGCAGTTTAATAACCTGCAGCTTAGTTATTCATTAAATCCTGTGCGTCTCTTCATCCTCCTCAGTCCCTGTCCTCTGTGTCTCTCTGTGTTTCCACTTGCTCCGTCTTGTCTCCAGGAGGAAAGAGTAAGTCAGTGGAACTGGAGGACGTGAAGTTCCACCAGTGTGTCCGTCTGTCACGCTTTGAAAATGACCGCACCATCTCCTTCATTCCTCCTGACGGGGAGTTTGAGCTCATGTCCTACCGCCTCAACACACATGTATGTCAGCAGCAGCAGTCTTAATCTTTTGTGGCTTCAAACCTTCTCTGTCATCAGTCATTTTAAATTTCAAATATGAGCACAGTCGATCTCACAGCACAGCTGCTGTGGTCATCAACCTGGATTTTTCTCTGTTTTGTCTGATGGTGTCATCTGGCAGTGGATCTTTTCCGGCAGCTGTAATGCAGCCAGATCCCGTTTGAACTGGCTGTTAGAAATAAAGTTTACGGAAAGTGTAAACAGCAGATGTAATGCAGAGAATGTAAAATATCCAAATATGTCAGCCACAGTCCTGCTGATAATGGCCCACACTGACAGATGTGGGGCGAGCGTGTTGAGCTCTAGTTTTAAGTATTTTTTTCTCTCCTCTTGTTTGATAGTCACACTCTCTGATGTCGGCCAATATGAACACATTGTGCTCTTTAAGCATAAACACTGAGAAAAGAAAGAAAATACATTGTTCATTTTATTTGAGTGAAGCTGTAACAACTTGACTGTCACTGTCAGGTCAGGAGCATTACTACAAAAATTAAATCCTCCTGTGGGTGTTACATCAATCTCTGTGAACATCTGTGCACTGCTCACCCCCTGTCTCCTGACTGGGAAGGAAAACGAAGGGGTGAGACACAGAGAGAGAATCTATGTTGCCTTGCCCATTTAAATGTGGTCTTAACACACGGTAGTAAATGGAATTATGATGTTTTTAATCCTCCTAAATGACAAAGCTAATTTAAAGTTACACTATTTAATATTAATACTGTGTTTCATGTCTTCAGGTCAAACCACTGATTTGGATTGAGTCAGTCATTGAGAAACACTCACACAGCAGAATCGAGTACATGATCAAGGTAAAGTCCTGGGTCTTCACTTCATGGGGTCACATAACATGTAGAGCATGAAATGTAACATGTTGTTGAAGATGTTCGTCATAAAAAGGATAATCGTATCATTATGCTCATCTCTCCTCCTGTCCAACAGGCCAAGAGTCAGTTCAAGAGGAGGTCTACAGCTAACAATGTAGAGATACACATCCCGGTCCCCACTGATGCTGACTCACCTAAATTTAAGACCACTGTGGGCAGCGTCAAGTGGATCCCAGAGAACAGCGAGATAGTCTGGTCCATCAAATCCTTTCCGGTACGTTAACAACACCTTGGACTTTTCATTGGCGATCATTACAGTGACTTAAAATATGGCACTATGACATGTTCCAAATATTTTGTTGAGTCATGAAGTGGTTATTAATACAACATTGCAAGACTTAAGAGTCATCAGATTATTTTTGCCTTCTGTGCTGAACGTTAAGAACACTGAAAACCCAGTAAATCCATTCTTTAAACCTCTCCACTGTGTCCTGGTGAATTTCAGGGTGGTAAAGAATACCTTATGAGAGCTCACTTTGGCCTGCCCAGTGTGGAAGCAGAGGACAAAGAGGGCAAGGCTCCTATCAGTGTCAAGTTTGAGATCCCCTACTTCACCACATCCGGGATCCAGGTAAGAAATAGTTCTACTAAAGGGGATCTTTGTCATGTCAGTAGTTCATGGAAGAGAGGTCGAATTCAAATGTTCAGAGGTATCATTGTTCCCCTGTAACCCTGCAGGTGTCTCACTCTGGGATTTGTATAAATGTTGGTACATTGACATGTGCAGCCACAGGAGGGCGCTGATGTAAAAGGAATAGAGAGAAGCAGAGTGCAGGCAGTGGAACCATTCATCTGTGTTGTCCTGATACATGTAATAAATACTGGTGGAATCCAGACACCTGAGAAACTACAGTAATAACAGAAAACAGCATTTAAAGACTGATGCTTAGATGCAAACACCAGCGTCACATCCACACATCAAATCTCTTTACACACACATAACACAGGCAGGGGAACACACACTGTAAGAAACACATGTAACACAGCAAGTATAAAATATTTAGATCCAGTTTGAGTGAAGGTCACGGAGGATTTGGCAGCGCTCAGAGCTCAACACAGAGTCCCTGAAGTTTTATGCACAAATTGAAGAAAATAGACTTGAAGCCTAAAAATGTGCATCAGGTTTCATCTTTGTGAATAACGCGAGTGAACCCCGAGCTGCTGTGTGGACAGCTGTACGGATTAAATAGAGACGTATGTGTAAATGAAATGCGTCCTGTGCAAACGAGCCTTTAAAATACAGTTAAACACTACACAATACCAGGTACCGATGGAAAATCACTTGTTCATGCAAACTTGAAGTTTAGCAAGAAGCCAACCTGAAGTGAGTTAGTCAGGTTCAGTGAATGTGTAGAAACAGCTAAATCTGTAGAGGGTTGGTGAGAGGGAAGGTTAAGACAACATTTAGAAAGGTATTAACAGATGATTGATGCATGCAGGGCCCTCTCCTGTCATACCCAGCCTGTGCTGTGGAGTCTCTGACAAAGTGATGACCAACTGAGATTTGCTGAATCAAAACACGGAAACATTAGTTGATGTAACACAGTATTTTCTTTATTTTTAGTGAAACTGAACAGCCTGAATTGTTTTGGCCCTTGGTCAGTTCAAAACTTGGAAGTTTATGAAACCCTGCAACCCTGTCCATTGGCTGACATCAAGACTGTGTTTAGTTCCTGAAAGCTTTGGAAATGCACGGCTTTCATCCATCAGTGCGGACGTATATGACATTTCAGTACAGCTACAGATGAATTCACATTTTGTTTGGAGTGCTTTAAAAACACCTGTGGGCAGCCAAGGAGTTGAAAAGCCTGAAAAGCAGCCGTGCTCTGGGACTACACATACTTGAACTTCATGAGGACAGAGAAGTGCTGGTTGTAACTTCTGAGAAGTGGGGGCCCTTAAAGCTTGGGAAAGAGCTGCACTGAGGGTTTGGAATGGGGTATAGCTCCACGATGTTTGGGTTATAATATTTTATAGCCCCAGCAGCTAGAACCTGTGTCCACTGGGTCACACTTAGCAGACTCAGACCTGACAGACCAATGAAGCTGTTCCACTCACATTTTCTCACACTCTTTTTCTTTATTAGCAGGATTTTGAATGTTTGAGCTCCATATGTGCACACTGCAAAGATTATTTGCATAGATCCTTTTGATGTTGCCCGACAGAGGTAATCTTACAGCGTGTGTTTTGTGTTATTCCTACTGTCAGGTTATGTGATACTCATGAGATAATGCAGATGAGGGAAGACAGTTGTAGAAAAGACCCTGTTGTCATCCAGAGAATCCAGGTTTTTAAATAAAGAAGCTGTCATTAAAGTTACTGTCTTTTGAACTTTATAGTGTGAAAATCGCTCTCTGTGCTGTCCTGGACACTGGAGGGAGGTGATGCATTAAACCACATAATAAAGCCGTATTTGGTGATCGTGTCAGCTTACTGATTGCCTTGGATAGGTGGACCTCCATCTCTGAATTGCATATGGGTGATTGTGATCCAGTTTTACATTAGGTTTTTATTTTATTTTTAGTATGAAATGAAAACTCCAAATTCTAATAGCAGCTTTTGGACGACAGGTCTTTACCACCTGTGAATTTTGAGTGAAACTAAGAAAACTCTAAATAAGAGAATTTCGGTCAGTTATCTTAAATCACTCCTCTATGCCAGCAGAAAAATCCTGTTCATTACTGTTAAGAAGCACGAGGTGTCAGGTTGTAAACAAACCCTCAGGTCAGTCAGCCTCATTTAGAAGAGACAACAAAGTGAACAGTAAAATTATCACCCAAACTGTGTGCTGTCAAAATTCCCATCGAACATTATTGTTTCTTTCTGCATCTCAGCTGTTAGAATTGTTAGAACAATGTGTCATAACTGAGAGAAACATGGGACAGATATTTCTTACTAAAAGAAGAACTAAGTCGTAACGAACCGCAGATGATCACTTAATTGAAACTGTGGTCGGGCAGTTTATGTACTGCCCTGCTGTTAGAGTGCTGACATTATTTAGTCAGTAGGTTTTGCTCAGGAGACTGGATAACAAGGCAGCCATTGTCTTGCTGTTGGTTTAGTATGAGTGTAATAATAAACTCCACAGAGTCACTTGTTTGGAGCTGAACCACAAACCTTTACCAGCCCTCATTGTGAACCCCAAGCCAGAGACGCTGCCTTCAATTAGCCCAGGCATTTTCATCATCATGAACCCGGATCCACTTCTAACCCGGCCACACTCACCTCACAAGCTCAGCCTCAGCTAATGGCACCTTGTAAAGACAGAGACAAGAGCAGAGGCGGGTGGTGGAGAAGCCACAGTGTTCTCAAAATAGCTGTGTGGACTTGAATCATTGGAGACATCATTAGAGAGATGCTGCCATTAGCTGCTATAAGACCTGCTATTACTGAGAGATCACTTGTGATGAGGAGCTATTATGTGGCCTGAGGCAAGACCCCCAAGGTCCCTGCACACACACACAGACACACACAACACAAGATGCCACAGAGACATGGTAAATGCTGAGTGAGGGGAGGACTTCTGCAGGCAGCTGTTATTAAAGGGAGCACATTGTTAAAGTGTGTTGAACTGTGTGTGTATGGGTTGGGGGGGGGTTAGGGTTTAAATGTTGCTGGTGCTATGATGAACAAATGTTCCATATTTACTGTGTGTGTGTGTGTGTGTGTGTGTTGCTGTCTTAATTATACAGTGGTGAACATCAGCACATATCAAACGGACTATCACACACACACACACACACACACACACACAGGCACACTTTTACACTTGCACCATTCAAACCACTTCTGTGGTCAGCTCCGCTTTATTATTAGAGAGGGGTTTTATGTGGAGGTTTGTGTGTGTGTGTGTGTGTGTGTGTGTGTGTGTCGTTCAAATGTGTGTGACTTTACCTCTTGCTGATTAGAAGTTACATCAGGAGCCTTCTTTCTATCGGTTCATTCATTCATTCATTCACTCACTCATGGTCCTCACCCGCTGATGAGCGGATGGTAATTGTTGCCATGTCCTCAGCAGCGTGTGCTCTTTTTATCCACTGGGGAAACCAAACTCAGACAGCTGCGTGGAAGAGTCAATAAATGCCTTCAATTATGGAAATTTAATTTTTTTTTTTTTTTTATATTTCTGAAATCAAAATACTGAGAAGACCTACACACAGCTAGAGCAAGGGAGGAGCGGCTGGTTCATCTCAGACCGGATCTAAGTTTGCAAGACTGACTGACTAACAGGACTAGTTTTAATATATGTTACAAACCAAGATTAACAGTCCGGCCACTTACAGACAGACAGATTAATTAAATGAATACAATAAAATCTAAAATGATTAGCTGTGTCATCATCTCCACGAGTTGTTTCTTCAGTTTTGCAGACGTTATCATGGATGAAGACAGAGTATTTCAGTCCAGCTGCTGAATTAGCATCAACAAACTGATAATATTATGAGGTGGAAAGTGGTGAATTCAATTGATATTGCCAAGCACGTCTTAAAATCCTTCTGCTTAGTAATGTGTGTCAGTGATGCAGAACCAGTGGCTGTTCTGTGGTAACCAATGTTTTCTTTAGACACAGTAAGTTAATGCACATTTTTACCTTATTGTTTTGTAAAATCATAATGTAGATGTTATGGCTTCACTTTGGGGGGAACTGTCATTTTGTCTATCTTTATATGCATTCATAGAGTACAGAGCTGGAGTCAGAACATGGTTAGCCTAGCTTAGCATAAAGGGTGGAAGGAACAGTTAGTTGAACCAAGCTTAAGTTGCACTGCATTTGTATCTCATTTGCTAGATTCATACACAGAAACCAAACTAAGCATGTGGTTTTAGGGGAAGTTAAGTGCTCAAACTGTTTTGTGACCAGTACAGCAGTGTCTTTTTTTTTTTTTTTTCATTTTTTTGATGAATGTTGAACTTTGTGTAGGCGTTGCTCTTTTATTTGCTGCTAACGCAGCTATCTCTGATCACAGGAACTTCTCAGTTTCAGATCCTTTTCACTGAAAACAGCTGCTGCTGCTGCTGCTGCTGCTGCTACTGGAAATAAGGTTGATCAGTGGTGAGACTGGACCAGACAGTGAAGCTGTGGACTGTAAAACCAAAAAAATGAGCTGAAAGACACTTAACAGCTCTTCAGAGCTTTGTGAAACTGTGGACCTGGATAATCATCCTCAGTGTATTTGTCACTACAAGTGAAACCTTTCACATTTCACATAGTTACTTAATCCTTTGTTTATGGAAAAATATTTCAGTTCTGGTTAATTTGGTGACAGTAACTGAGCTCTCACCAGAGGTTTCTGTAGACCTGTGTGTGGTGTGTGTGTGTGTGTGTGTGTGTGTGTGTGTGTGTGTGTGTGTGTGTGTGTTTTGCCTTTAATTTGTTTGGTCCCCAACTGGAATTGAACGGGGGGCATGCCATGAAATGACATGTGTATCAGCTCCTGAGGACGGGAGGAACCGCGCCCTGAGCACTTACTCTGTCAGATTTACACACAAGTGACTGAGCAGATCATGGCAATTCCACTGAAATGAACTGAGTTAAAGCTTCACCTCTGTAAATGCTGGAAGCCTTAACCTGAAATGTGTGCAAGCTCTGGCTTTTGTCATGTGCATCAGGTCCAGTTCATGCAGTTTGTATGTCATATATTAAAAGTAAGAATGAGATCTACTATATAGAGAGACAAGAACAAAATGCATCAGCAAATACGATGAAGATTTTAACAGTGTTCACTGGAGTAGTTTTTTTTTAACTCCTAATCCATCCAGCTAACTGAGCGTGCTCAGTCTCACAGCACTGAGAGAGAAGTTGTCCTGGCCTGTGAGGTTCTTTGTTACATTGACTATGCAGATGGATGTTTCCCTGGTGTTAAGGAACCTTATTTCCCAGAGCTGAAAATCATCCGCCTCCATATGGAATGGATAAAAATATCAGCTTTATTTATGTGATGTGAGTTGTGCTGTGGGAGGACATTTATTCAGTGTCACATCTCTCCACCGCTTTAACTTCCTGACCAACTGGTTCCAGCTTTTAATCTCTGGCAGAGATTTAAGAGGCAATTCCTCTTCCTGTCCTTCCTTTCCTCGACGTCTGTCTCTTCTATGAACATGTGCTCATATCTGTGTCATCTTTAGTGTCTTTGGTGTAAGTGATGACGTTTCCATTGTGTGTAAATCCTGACTCTAGTTTCTTTCCCCCCTTAAGTCTATTTCTTGATCTGTGCTCTGCATTTAACACTCTGTTGCTCCTTCATTGTTTTTCTTTTCTTCTCTGTCACCCCTTCATTCATGTTCACTTGTTTTGTCCTCGTTGGTGTTTTCATGGCATTTGCGTTCGGCAAGCCGTGGAATCATCCTGAGGTTTGAATAATCACAAACAAGCTCGGAGCTGTTTACTCCGACAGTTTTAGTGTGTGGTTTGGTGCAGTTTGGTGAACAAAAATCAGTTATGTGTCGTTATGCAATCAGCAGTTGTTGAATGCATTGAGCAACACTTTTGAGCATGTTCCGTGGTGTTTACCCAGAATAACTGAGATACGCCACTTCCTTCTGGAGGTTTATTAATTTTTGTGGGTTTCTTTAATAATTCTTCACACCAGCCTGACTTCCTGTGTGGGAGAACACTGCAGTTTCTGTTGGCTCCTGCTGGCAGCAAAACATAAGATACCCATTTAAATTTGAACAAAGTCCCAAACAATAACAAGCAAGGGGTGTTTTAAGGATAATTCTTGTTTATTAACTTGGATTTAATTTCATAGACTCAGTCATTCCTTACTGTAATAAAAACGTTGAATTCACCAAGTTAATTGCTGAGATCTGGGAACATGGTGAGATCACTATAAAGAGGTCAGTCAGGCGGAGAAAGATGAGCAGCCAGACAATCAGACAGGGTGGAAACAAACCCCTGGACTGTCAAACTCATTTGGAAGAGAAGACGATAAAACTATTTCCACTTTCTTATTATTAAGGTTTATCTTTACTCGTATCCTGAAATACGACATAGAATTCACATTACCCAGACTGCCTCACTTCAGTGTCAAGTTCATGTTACTGTAGGAAGGCAGCACGTGTATCTAAACTGAATTGAAGGGACTGAGGTAATTTGTGTAATGGACTTCTTTTTCCCATTCAAAAACTATCTTGAAGTCTTCCCTCTATCTTCCCTCTAATTTGCTAAAATTAGTTGATGTATGTGAGAAATATCTGCCTTAAATAACTTCAGAGGTTCATAAGACAGTACCTGACTGGGGCCCCAGAAAAATGATAACAATGCTTCAGCCTTGATTAACAGTGTATACCATAGTTTCTGCTGTTTGAGTTTATGTAGGTATCATGCTTTTATTTGAACATTCTTCTGTAATAGCTTTTCCTGATCCTGCTAACTCCTCAGTTTTTCTCTTCACTGCAAACAGACTGACTTCATTTCGTTTTACCCTCCGTGAACTGAATCACGACTGTGTTTTATCAGGCGTAGACATTTATTGATGAAAGTGTTGACCAGTGAAATTCATTAACATTAATTATCAGTGCGGTTCAAATTAAGAAGTTGCTCTGTGGTGAGAAAACCCAGCTCATGGTGTTTCAGTGCTGTTTTTCCCCATTGTTTGTTGGCTAACATGTAGCATGTTTGTTATATAATACACCAGCTAACAGAGTACTGTCGCTAAAGCATTGTATATGATTCCATTTTCAAGGTAGCTGAAAATGGAATTTGAAATCATTTGAAATCCTACTCTCTGCTTCACTACATCTGTCCAACACCTGCATGGAGTGGTGTAACTTTTATATCAAAACACGTAATCACTTCATAAAACACAAGCATTCTTGAACCATCTTTAAGCAATTACAGCTGGCTAAGATGGACCATTGACAACTTCAGCAGAGTCCACAGAGATTAATGTCTCCAAGAGCCTCACAGCAGAATGTTGTAACAGAAACACGAGGCAGGTTGAGCTGTAGCTGAGCTGTTGGCCCTGACCCTGGTCTGTGTCACTGCCTCTGTACAGGTGCGCTACCTGAAGATCATTGAGAAGAGCGGCTACCAGGCCTTACCCTGGGTCAGATACATCACTCAGAATGGAGGTAAGAAGACAGACACACACGCGCACACACAGAATTTTACCCATTCTGCTTCAGTGGCTTTGTTTGAAATTGTTTGAGATGTTTTAACCTTATTTTTATTGCATCAGTTCAACACATAGCAGAACATCACACAAGGACAAGATCCTGTTTATGAGTAGTTATAAATAATAATGTGGAAAAAAACTTTTAGATAGTTTCAGACACAACCTGTATAAGTGGTGCCATCTCTCCTTAAACATTTACGTTGATGTTTTGCTCTAATCTTTTCCAAAACCAAATTCCTTCAAAAATAATTTAATAATCAATCAAATTAGTAATTAATAAATAACTGTATATAATAATATATATATAAGGAGAGTTGAAGGGAACGCACAGAGGGAGAGACATGAGGCAGATACTATGTGAGGTGAAGCTGAGTTATAATAACTCAAATCTTACCATGACACACACATTGATGTAATTCGTTGTGATTTACTCTTACCACAGATATCATTATCTCAGATGCCTGTCGAGAACAAACGTCCATAAATCGACTTAGAAAGCAGAGAAATGAGACAATTAAGAACTCGCCTGAGAATCATTATGTTTTCTACAGTATCGCAGTAATCCAGTAACATTTGTCTGTACATCCATGGCTGCACTGTAAATACGGACTGCTAACAGCTGATTGGGCATAAGTTCCACTTACTAATACAAGGATGTGGCTCAGAAGGGGATTTAAATTCCAGGAAGACCAGTAAGTATACAGAAAACCTGTAAGAAATGCCTGAAGTTAGTTTGGGAAGGTGGATTGGAGAGGAAATGTTGTGGGACAAATGACCTATAAGGTTGTGTAGGTTGGAGGACTTGTTTGCTATAACTGACATTGGCCTCTAAAGGACATTTGAGCTCAGAACCAGCCGGACCTGGTCTAAAATACAGTTAGATCCAGTTTTGCTTCACAGACAATTTCTCCAAGTTCTTCTACATGTTTCTAACTTCATTCACTGGAAGAGCAGTCATAAACTAACAAATCTGTCCCATCCAGTGCTCAAAGTTCATTAATGTTGTAGGATCCTGAAAAGGATCTGAGCCAGATCTCTGTGGGTTAAAGAGCCTGCCTATGGCCTTTCAAATCCCAGTTCCAAAATGAGGCAAAGTTGGAAGTGAGTCAGCAGGAAAGTCCAACAAAACCTCAAGTCAATAGCCCAGTGTAATTCACTTTAACAAGCACCATGAAAAACTGACTGAAATGATATTTCTAATGATATCTATCAAGCACAGAGCCATCATTAAGGCTGGCAGCTTAAATCCATGTTTTAAATCCCTGAAGCTCTGAGTTTGTTGGGTGTTGAACTGTATGGTCAGGTCTTGAGTTGTCCACATGCTGAAACAGTTTAGGAGAGATGCTGCAGCGTTTGACACAGATACAGTCTTTTGCAAGAGAGCAGGAGAGGAAAAGTATAACACAGGAGGGGGAAAGGTCTCAGAGTCTACAGGGACACAAGAGATGGACAAAGATGTCGAGGTAGCAACAGAGTGAAAAGAAAGAGAAAGGACAAATTCAACCAGTAAATATTATCTGGTATAGTGTTATAGGAGGTTTGTGCACCGTAATGGCATGGGGCGTTTTAAAATTCGATTTTTTAGAGTATATCATTTTGATGAACTGGCTGTAGATTGGATTATTGTTGTGTAGGGCATGATATTGTTAACAATTTATCAATACTAGTTCAGCTCTGATCCTAAAACAAAAGTTTTAGTGTTACCTGCAAATTACAAGCAAATCTGACCAACCTCCAGCTCACAGTTCAACAAGTGACAAAGGTAGAGAAGTCCTCTGGGAACCCACATCCTGCTCCAAGTCCTGCTCCCAAGTGTTTATGTTCACTCTCTTCTCTGGGCTGCAGCCAAAGCCCACAGCCGAGGAATGATTTAGGAATGCTCATACACAAGAAGGGGAATTCTGCTTTGGCTGATAGGGACAAATAGTCCAGATTTTTCATAGTCTCTCTGAGTTGCACTCTTCAGCTCAGTTCACTTGATAAGATCCCATAAAAGAAGCTCTGTGCAGGTCTGTTAAATGACTTTTGCTTCTATAACATATTGACTGTAGATTTCATGCTGTGGAGGTCAGGCCTTCTATGGAGCGTGGATCCCTGTACATGTTAACATTCAGCAAACAGCTACAGCTGCACTATTCACTGAAAACGTCTAAGATCCCATAAAGAAGGTCTGAACAGTTTGATCCATTTAGTTTTCTGGTCAATGTTGTGATGTGAATTAAAACTAAGACTAATCTGCGACTAACAGCTGCACTGTTTCCATTTATTGTTTAATAAGAAACTGTTGCTCAGGGTTAACAGATCTCCAGTGATAATAAAATCGGATCTGGAGTTTATTGAGTCCAGCTAGCTGTCACGGCCTGCTCATTCTCCATCCGTCCACCTGTCCCTGTATCCCTCTGCTCACCTGCTTTTCTTTTATTAAACCTGATGTGAAAAGCTGGATCAGTCACTGTGTTGGTCTTTTAGGAAATAAACCCAGTCTACTCTCTATATTCAAAATGGTGCAGAGAGGTGTTTCTGAATCAACAATCATTTTTGGCCTAGTGTAAACAGAACAGTCAAATAGCAAAGAGACTCCACTACACAGACAATAGGCAAGCAGAAGAAAGTAAGCTAATACAGCTACTACCATTAAATGTGAGTCACAGCAAAACTGGGGGTTGGAGGTTGAGGTCAAGTCAAAACTAAGTGAAATGTTTGTTAGTGATGTTGTCAAGTCCTGGTGAAACAAATGTGTGCGCTTTCCTCTACTTTCTTTTATTCATATGATCTTTTAACTTTCTGAACATCATTTCTTCAGTGTTTGAATGGTGATGGCACATGGTAGATGGAGTATATATATGTGTTTCTATGTGTGCGCGTGTGTGGTGTGGTGTGGTTTCACCTCTCAACTGTCAAGACTTCTTTGTGCATCACATATGGCACGTCTTTGTGTGTCTGAGCACAGGAGCTAGTGTGTTTGTGTGTGTGTGGCTTTGAGACAATACCAAACCTAGAAGGTTGAGTCAGCAAAGGGCGTGAAAATGCAGAATGTGGACCTACACTCATGTACTGTTGTGCACACGTGGAGCAAGGGGGAGAGGGGCGTATTTAGTTGCTTAAATTAAAGACCTCCCATGAGGTTTTTCAGTTGAAGGACCCCTCTTTAAACACCAAGCTACCAATTACCAGCAGCCTCCCGCCCTACCCATCTATTACCACATCCAGAGAAGAAGTGGGGACCTCAGCTGTCTTCCTCTCCTCCCTTTCATGTTCCCTCGCTCCAAAGCCTTGTAGGAAACCAGTGGCAGTGTTTGATGGTTACAGGACAGGCAGTTAAAGCCATGCTTTGGGGGAGGGGGTGAGCTACAGTCCATTTATTGTCTAGCCCGGCACACCACTACGCTACAATTAGAAATGCACTAACAGACTACAGGCTGCTGCTAGACCAGTTGGCTGTGCTGTGGTACACAGCAGGTACATCAAGCAACTCAAGGCAGTAGTTTGTGTATGTCACGCAATTTTCCTCTCTGGGCCTCTAGTAAAGAAATGTGGCAGGGGATCACTGCTGGCTGACTTTTCCTTATGACATTCACATGTATACTTGCACTTTCTTTTCTTTTTTTCTCTAATAATCCAAATTTTACTCAGTGTGACAAAATTCTGCTGTGGTGTCAGTGAGTATGTTTACATGAACAGAACAAACCAAAATGTTGTGCAGGAATATATTTAACTTCTTCAAAGTGAACTCACATCACATGCACATCAACCAGTAACCAGACTATTTTCAACCTTATCCTGGAGCCATGGCTTATTTATTTTAGGTGTAACACTGTCACAGGAAGCTGCTCCCTGTTTTAAAAATCTTTTTCTTTTTTGGTATGTATTTTGTATGTGTGCAACTTTCTTAAGTCTAAGTCTTCGAATTAAGTCTTTGAACCCTTTATTTAATCAATTTAGGTTCAGTTTTGCGAGTAAATTTAAGAAGAAAACACTCAGTTCAGTTTTAGTGTAAGCTTAATTAAAACAAGGTGGGACAGTTCCACTGAAGATCTTTTTTTTATCATTGGTTTTCCTGCTTTAACACTTCCTGACACTGGACTTTAATCCTTTTATCTTAGCACCATATGCATGTAGTGTATAGGTTATATCTAACCTCTGTCCTGTTCTTGTTAAACTGTCACACTCACTTTTTCATATTGTTCCTCCAAATACAACAAACAAACCAGCTCTTCTTCATGACAGGAAATTGCTATCATGTTTTCCATTCAGTATGTATGGAATATCCATATATGAATACCCCCAACTGCAGCATGTATAGAGTAAGTAAGTAAGTAAGTAAGTAAGTAAGTAAGTAAGTAAGTAAACTTTATTTATATAGCACTTTTCACAGATAAAGATCACAAAGTGCTTTACAATGAAAGTGCAAAGTGTGTACCTGTCTGCATCTGTGTCCATACTGCAGTATGATAGGAGCTTCACACTTACATTGATCACTGACTACTGCTTGAATGTCTATGTCTCAATAAGGTCACTGATACTGCATCATGTACCTGTGAACGTCACAGGAAGTCATGTTACTTTATAGTCACCAAACTCCAAACTGCTGAGTTTTGGCAGCTTTTGGAGCAGTTACATATTCAGCTGCATGGTGTAGCTATACAATCAAACTTTAGTGTTTTGGAAAATGAACAATAACTGCAGTTCTAATCAGCTCTAAATAATGTGCACTCTGTGTACTCAGACAGTTTGTGTAAGTGCTTTGTGTGCTCGTTAGTCTATATTGTACTGTCATGCACAGGCTCGTTCTCTCTCAGTAGCAGGACAAAGGTAACAAACAACAACAGAACCTAAAACTGCAGGAAGATCTCGACTCAATACTAATAATAAGGGAAGGATATGAACTGTGCGTGTTACAGTTTAATTTTGTGAATGACTAATGTAACATCACCTAATGACAAACACAGGGTGAAAAGAAATGGTTTGAGGAGGAACAACTGAAGCTGTGCACCTTTGCATGTCAGTTGTTCACATGACTGGATGTACTGTAGTCAGCGGAAGGTCCTCATAAGTGTAGAAGAACACTGGTGTGTGTGTGTGTGCAGCAACAACATATGGCATCTGGCATGAAACAGCCCACAGTTAACAGAATTTGGCAGGTAATTTCTGTAAACTCACTTTTGCATGTTAGCTGAATTAGAGATATGCCAGCACATTTTACTATAAAGCTGTGCTATTGTTTCCAGAGTGCCCCTGGTTGCCACTAGCAACACTCAGAAACATGGGGCTGCCATGGGCTCTGGCTCTAATTGCTCTTAAAGCAGATCTGATTTAAGGCAAATGAAATCCAGATATGTTGGGCTTACAGAGCAACGAGTTTCACCACTCCCCTGCCTAACCTTAAGCACACAGAACTGTGTTTCCATAACAAAACCCATGTGTGTGTTAATGTGACTGTGTGTGTTATTGTTATCATTACAGAAATCAAAGTTTGTGTTCTTTAGGTGGCTGAGTGCGGCTTTGGAACTGTTTCCATGAACACGCCATACTGATCTCTAGCTTCAATGCCTATTTTAACAGAGAGTGTGTTAGGTACACCTGTGTGTGTGTGTGTGTGTGTGTGTGTGTGTGTGTGTGTGTGTGTGTGTGTGTAAGGAAGTGCAGATGTCGGTCCAACCCTTACTCTAAATTCAGAGATTCCTCCAAAGATAAGCAGGCAGTCAGATGTTGCTCAGGGCAAGAAGCCACTAAACTCAGCCTTGCTCCATGTGGGTATACATTCAACACACACATGTATATGGATGGGTCTATGTGCATGTACATGCCTGTGTGTATATGTGTTTCCTGTTGTGCTCTTACTGTCCATTTCAAATATTTATCTGCCAGTTCCAGAGCCAAGCACAGCATCAGACTAACCCAGCTGCAGTCAGTACAAACCCACAGGCTGATAAGATGCATGTCTGAGACTCAACAACAGCTGAAGCACCACTAAAGAGAAAAAGAGTCACTGTGTTATATTATCAGCAGATTCAGGTCTCAGTTTGTAGACTGGTGTAGTCAGAATCTGATAAATCTATGACGAGATCATTCCCAAACTAACATCACTTCAGATGATGCTTGAGATGTTAATAATTTACTGGTTGGGCTGAAATTTGTAGTAAACACAAATATACGAGGCTAGGTGGTGTGGACATGCAGCGTCTGAAAGAAACTCCACAGCTCACCACTTTACAGACAGGGTTTAAAGGAATTGCCTACACATGAAGCAAAAAGATGAATCTTTAATGATGAAGTGATTTCAAAGTCCTGCTTATACCAGCTCTCACGTAAGCACATTTCCTGGTTGTAGAATTCTTGCAAGTGCGAGAGATACTTTTTCAAGTTGAAGCGCCTAAAGCGGCTGTGGAAATTTTCAGTCAGATTTCTTTTCTCTGGTTTGTTTTGGAAAGCACAGCTTGCCCTCCTGTATGTCGAATTTAAATACCTCCAGCTTCCTGTGAAAAGCATGCACTGCAGACTGAGTTCACTCACTGTGTTGTTTCTGCCCTGAAGCTTGGCTTTAAGGTCACTGAGGTGGGATGTGATAACTTTCAAAAATGCAGCAGCTTCCATTCTCTCTTCCTTTTGGAGGAAATGCACAAATATTTTGGCTTTTGCTTTTTTTTTTTTTTTTTTGGTCAGACAGGAAGGTTTGAAGCACAGTACTTGACCTCTCAGATGATGCCTTCATGTAGTTGACAAGTCACATCAGAGTTGTCATGAGTGTTTGGCGGATTATACATAAAGAGATATTAGTGTCAGAACATCTTCACAAAGCTCCAGACTTCAACAGGTTTGGTTCCTGTCTCTGTGTTCTGAGGAGAGTTTTGTTCAAACTGGGCATGTTTGGTGTCGTCGTGGCATTTTCCGTTACCACTGATCACTATGGCGACCGTGTCATAGCAAATCAAGCAAACTGGTCTTGTGTTTACCTCGGGCAAAATGAACACGTATTTCTCAGTCCACTCCTCTTCAAACTTCTTCTTCTTCTTTTATTGACAAGTTTTGAACACGCCATCTTACTTTTTAAACATCAACAACCTCGCTTACTGTAGCCACAAGTGGGCGACTGAATGATGACAGGTGAGATAGTGACGCGTCACTCAAAAGCAGTCTGGGTCAGGTTGCAGGGATGATTTGTTCCCGGTCCAGATTAAACTGTATTTCAGTCCAGATCCGGTCCGGACTCTGCCTGTTGAGTATGTATGCTCTAGAGACTGCTATTTATGAAAATCCCAGGAAGTCAGCAGTTTCTGAAATACTCAAACCACCTGTTTGGCACCAACAATCATTCCGTGGTCAGAGTCACTGGGATCACATTTCTTCTCCATTCTGAAGTTTGATCTGAACATTGACTGAACCTTCTGACCACGTCTGCATGCTGTCATGCTACCATTTGCTGCTGCCTGATTGGCTGATTACATATTTGAATTAACAAGCTGTTGTACAAGTGGCCAGTTTATAGTCTGCTTCACTCAGCACATAAGCCTTTTGTTAAAGGTCCGTCAGTGTATTTTAAAATGCTGTAGTTGAGGTTAAGGATCCAAAATTCATTAATGTGCAGGGAGATAAGACACATTCCTGTGGAACCCCTGTCCTAACAATGGTCTGTAGTAAAAAGCAACCATTAAAAAGTCCATCTGTGTCCTATTTAACAGCTAAAGTATGAGGAGAGTATGAGGTATCCGTTAACACCAAGATCAGGTAATTTTCTCAGTAAGATATCAAACTGCTGTATAATTAAACAAAGGACAATAGAGTCAAACCATTTGTATGAAGAAAATCATTTGCCATGACTTTCATGCTTTCTGTAGTTAATGATTATAAAAAGAGCACATTAAATAGGTTTTGTAAGAAACCATTGATAACCTGGAAGATATGAATTCTTTTTAGCACCCACACCAAGCGAATGAAACACACAAGCATGCACATGCACTAGAGACATTGGGGCAGGGGGCTGCCCAGTGAGGTACCCGGGGAGAATTGGTGTCTTGCTCAGGGGCACCACAGCCATGGTCGCAGCCACCATATCCATTTTTATTGCGCTTGTTCAAGGGATTGAACCCACGACCCACCGATCTCAGGACAACCCAAAGTCCAAAACCGCACTCTTAACTTGTTGCGCCACGGCTGTCCCCAATTCACCTAAAAGCCACAAACACACACGCCTGTATGAAGCACTGTCTCTGTACACATTTGTATTTTAATGACTGCTGTCTAAGGACCTGTTCTCATCAGTTCCCAGCCTTTTGACCTGTGTTCATCACCGTCCTTTTTGTTTTGTTTTAGACTACCAGCTGAGAACGCAGTAGTGATGCTGGACAGCCTGGATGTAAACACCGTCAGCTGGAGACATCATAAATATTCACAGATGAACAACTGAATCAACAGTCAGTCCCTCCAGGAAATTTCTAATCTTGCAGTCAGTGATTTATGTGATACCTCAAACTAACAACACTCTGATTTATGGAGCTTGTGGGGAAGTGTATAGTGCCTGGGAGTAACTGCTACCTGATAGGCTGAATATAAGAGGCCCTCAAGACTCAGACTGGTGAACAACTCACCGATGCGTCACCAAACATATGTGTAAAACTCAGTAGAACACAGTGTATTTCATTAAGCTGCAATTTGGATATTTTATATAGGATTTTGCATAAAGTATATAGCATAACGCCATGTATTCAATGTTGGAAAAACATTTCAGAATATTGATTTGGACCACATCGCTCAGTCCTAGTCCTGAATAAACAGTTGCTGCTTTTTCTCCACTGGTTTGCAGTTTTTCACTAAAGCAAATGGCAAAATACAGAAGCTGCGGCAAATTCATTCATTCTCAGCTGTATGAATGTATGAATTTTATTTCTGATTTACAGTGAAAAAGATCAAACCTGGCAACCTCACATGTAGCCTCAGTGGTGGGAGACTGGAAGGATAAGGCCTAGAGGTGGTAATTGATTCCACATACGGGTACAGATGTTACATTCACTTTAGCTGCTGTTGTAGCTTACAGACGTTTATTTCCCACAGTGGTTTAGGTACAACCATCTATGGCACTTTTCATCTGAAGGCAGTGAGGCAAAGAGTGAAATCTGCTCATAGTGCGAGCCAGCAATAATACATCTTCAGTCAGTACAGAACAGTGGAGGTGATCATACTGATGCTGACTGACAGCAGAGCAGCTTCAACCAGTCTGCTATCAGAGGAACCAGCTAGACAAGAGACAACTGGACATGGTCGAGACAGGTACGGCTGGCTGAGAATGAGTCAAGACACAACAAAGTGTGAGTCAAAACACCCACAAGATGAGGCCAAGACCAGACTAGAGTCCTACAGCTGGTGACTGGATATAAACCTAATTTCTCTGATTGAAAATATACTGTATTTTCCTTGCTAGCAAGAATTACCCCTGTAGAGTAGGACTTGATTTCTTTTTTCCACTCAGTACTACTGTACATGTACAATCCTATTTAACCACTGAATAACCAAAAGAGTCAAACTACTGATGTTTGAGCAAATTCTCTTGTTATCTCTCTGACTAGATATTAGCAGTTTAGTTGTGTTTAAGTGAAGAAAATGGTTTCCAAAAGCCCCATACTGTTTTACTGGCTTGTTCAGTCTTGTTAACAATCAAGCTAGTTCCCTGTACGTACGAGAGTCTGTTTACATTTTTACTCGGCCAGGCTAACATGGCAATTTCCCACTGCTTAACATGTTAGGCTTTAACATGTTCTCCTGTTTCTGTGCTGGAAACACAAAGAAAACTGATAAAAGAATGATGAGTCTTCTCATCTGACTCTCATCTGGAAATCATCCAGCTGTTTTAAGTTGGTATGCATCTTTAAGCACTGCTGTATTTTTTTTGTTTATTTTTGTTTATTTTTTTGATTATTTGATTGTTTCAACTTTAACAACCAAAAACTGACTCCCTGCCCTCGCGTGTCAGAACCATCACTGATCTTTTACTGAAGATGTGTGTGAGTTACACTGTAAGCACTGACCAAAAGATGCAAAAAGAATTAAAGCCCTACTGTGGAGCAGCTTTCCATAATTATTGAAAAGTGTTCACTGCCTGATAATTATTTAAGGGGGGTGGGACAGTGGCGGCTGTCAGTAGCTGCAGTGAACAAGCAAACAATGCTAAAAGCTAATATCTGTAATGACTGAAGGAAATATTTGTTCCTCCATAATGAAAGAAAATTACAAGGCTCCAGTTTCAAATATTAAGCAGTTTTCCCTCTTGTCAAACAGTGTTTGTGTCGTCAGCACAGTGTTACATGTCATTGTAGTGTGACAGATTGGAGCTGAGAGGAGATGAGTGGTGAATAAAAAGGACTGAAGTGATTAAGAGTGTTCACACTTTTCACATGACAATACAATGCAGAGCTGTAGTGTGTTGTGAATTAAAAAAAATCAATATCCGCTGGAATTGCTTTTTTGTTTTTTTTTTAAGTAGACACATTTATTCCAGAATTTTAGAAGTTAATATTTAGATGGTAGCTGATTTAATTTCTATGTTAGAAGATGTTTCCTAAATGACATTACATCCACCAGTGGCTGACATGTAATGTAATGATGAATATCTGTAAAATCAAAAATCAATAAAGTAGTTTTATGGTTTAAAAAGTGAGTTTGTAGTTGTTTAATATGTGTTTTTCTGTGTTTGCTATGTTTTGACTCAAGCTCAGTGATGTCTCCTTTAACATCTGCGTGTGTCTGTATGCACCTTGTTCTGCATCATCACTAATGACCACACATACAATCACATTTAAATGTTTCTCATGAGGTCTGTGAAGATTCTCGGTCATCCAGGTCAGGGTTATCCAGGAAGAGCTGAATCCACCGGAGGTGGTTGGTGGTCTTGAAGACTCATGCAAGAGGCCGCTTCAGTTCATGTGTCACATGACCTTTGTTTGGATGGCAGTGTATTTCCACCATGACAAAAAATACTGGCTGAGTTTCTTGAAAGAAAGGATCTTGTACAAATGAGAAAACTTTGTCATAACAAGACACTTAGCGAATATCTTCATGGTGGTCATGGTCATGGTGGCAGTAATATGGTGCTGTAAGCGTGTAACTTTGAAAACTTATTGTGTCTCGTTGAGGTCATTTTGGCTGGTCCTCACTTTGTGACACACCTTCAGAGGGCTGTTTGAGGGTCCAGACTTGGTTTTATGGTTCAGGTTAGGATCAGGTTTAGGTTAGGGTTATGGTAACTCAGAACTACGGTAAGATCAACATGATGAATTTGTGTGTCTGTGTCCGTGTGTGTGTGTGTGTGTGAGTGAGAGAGAGAGAGAGAGGTCACGTCCTGGGCCACCACCAGAAAGCATTGTGAATCCAGCACAGGAATGTTACACAGGAAGTATTTCCCGAAAAAGTCACTGCTAAAAGTAGACAGCATTGTGTTGAAGTGTTCCTAGAGCACAGCTCTGTAATTATGTGTGACACTGTTTCCCACATTGAATAGCGCTGCGCTGGTTTCAGCCTCATACACTGAGACACAATGTCCTTCAGAGACAATGATAGGCCCCTGGGATCTTCTATTAGTAATATAACAATGATTCCACCTGCTCCTGTGTTATTCTTCATATAATAAACCTCAAAGAATGCATTGCATTGTTATTGCATCATGTCATATGTTGTTTGTATGATCACGTCAACAGCATAACATGAGCCCCTGCCCTGTCCGAAGGCATCGCAGTACATAAAATACAGTTTCCAGCACAGCCTTTACTCAGCTGCCTTTGTTAGGACATGATTAGATGTTTATCTCAACTTAATCTGAACTCAAGATATTTTAGTCAGGCTTCTGTTTCTAAGATCAAGAGCCCTTAATTTTAAAATGAATAACTGTGTGGTCCAAGTTTCACAATGTATTTTTAGTAATCCTGTCATTTAAGTCCGAAGTTATTATCCTCTAATCTTCTTGTAACAGTTTCTTATTGTCTCAGGCAACAGATTCTTGAACAGATTCTTCCTTTTTTACTGTACAAGTGAGCAAAGACTCTACAAATACACTTTGAGTTCACTCGTGAAGCAAACCCAGCTGACCTTTTGACCAAAAATGAACCTTGACTAACACATTTCCTACAGGAAAAACAGTGTTTTAATATGACCCGCGCCGCGTCTGCCAAATATGAGCAGCAGACAAATCCAAGTATGTCAACTTTGGAGATGAAATGTATGATCAAGTATTTTGTTTATGCTGAGTCACTCAGTGCAAACAGTGAGAGGCTCAGAGGCAGCCAGTGTCAGGAAATTAAAAATATTTTCATAATCACTTTATGATACGATATGTTTTAGCATCACACAGGAGCTAAATCCGATCGTGTCTGCTTCAATGTGACAAAGTGTATGTTTCACAATGTTTTTTCAATGTTATGCACAGTAGTAGTCAGAACATACGTGTGTCAAGCATGTTAACTGAACATACTGAACAGTATCAAATCAGTCCACTTCTTGCAACATTGCCCACCAGCTCCTCACATGCAAGTTCATGTAAGCATTTATGATGCATATTTATTCACAGTGACATGATGCAAGTGTCTGTCTGTCTGTCTGCCAGTGTGTGATGTTGTGTGCTTCCCACACACAGTTCAAGAAGCTACGTGTTAATGGTGTGACACTCAAAGACATGCCACTCCACGGAAATCAGTGGTTTAGTGTGGTTTCAAGTTTGATCCAGTGTTATTGTTGTTACTCAGCCTCTTCAGACCTCCATCAGTTTCACAGATCAGCTGCCAAAAGCTTCACGGAGGAAACCTTTCAGTTTGACTTGAATCATCATCATTTACATTTGACTTCCTGAGCGAGCCCAACTTAAAAGGATTTCACTGTGGAACATCCTGTCATCTCCTCCACCTGCTGTGTGCTGCACACATTTGTGACAGTAGAGGTCACCAAACGAACCACAGTGCAACATTTTTGTGTATGTGCCAAGGAAATGAATGTGCTCTGTTTAATAAGAAACTGAACCAGGATGACAGAGTACACACTGGGAATGAGTCAGTAGCCTCCTCTCGATTGCTATCAGTGAGGAAATGCAGCTTGGCACGTAACCCCTGCTCTCTGAGGCACAGTTGAATCATGGAAAACCCTCAGCATGGTCCGCGTGGTGACGCTTGTTTGCTGAAGCTGGTGCAAGAACCATGCAATGGCCCTAAAACATATCAGCTATTAGCATAAGGTTTGTCCACTGCGCCCTGTCAATGCTGCCACACACAGCGTGTGTAGGCTTTGTTTCAAGTTCACAAATGTGTATTTTATTAATTTATTTGCACAATCTAAATTCAAATTGATCAGTTTCAGAAAGGGGTCATGACTTTACAGTTTAATGTTGATTTCTAAACAATAAAATGCATTGTTGCTTGGTTCAGTTCACCCAGGTGTTCTGCTGCTACAGACTTACTCAACAAGTTCTCTGAACTAAATGACAAAATGTGTTGTTTGTCCAGCTCAGTATTGCTAAGTGTTAAATGGAAGTGAGGGTGGTGATGACTGGAGTGGAGCAGTTATCAGAACATCTTGGAAAATTTGCTTCCGTGTTGAGAGTTAGATCAGCAGAGTGCATGAGTATTTCTGCTACACGACTCCACATTTCAGGGGGAAACATTGTACGTTTTACTCCACTACATTTATTGGACAGCTGTAGTTACTTCTTACTTTACAAATAAAAAGTTTACATTAAAAACATATCATATCCACTCACCCAAAGTTCTTTTGTTGCTGCAGCTTTTTTCTACAACTTGACTGTGTGTATTTCTAATGTGGTATTTACAGTCTGCTGTTTGCTGATTAAGATTCATTCATTCATTCATCATGTACTTTGACTGCTGAGGCTCTCAGATAAGATGCTGATGGCTGCTCAAGACTTCATTAATCACTGTGCAGTAGAGTGACGTCTGTTGCCTTCACATGCTGCGGGAAATGTCATAATTGCATTTTGAGTGTACGCGACGGACCCAAGGACATGGCTGCCAAAATTTAGAGCGGGCAGCATGGAGGGAAATCATTCCTAATGTTCACCATAACACTGAACTACAACTCACATGTGTGTAACAGGTGAACACACTGCTGCACTGCCATCACTACACACTATATATATATATATATACTTCACTGCATTTAAAATACACAGTCATTTCACACCGATCTTATTGCCCTCTAGGCTCTTAAAGTGCACACTGTATTTCTGATTATTGCTGTTTCTAATGTATACATTGTGTGGTTTTACTCAGTATCTATCATATCTAGCATAAACTGACTCTTGGTTCCCTGCACAAATTAGCTATTCCTCATACACCTGCTAATGTAGTTGCTGTTTTTTCCTTTGCTTTTATTACATAAACCTTGTTCTGTATTCTTAATTGCATTCACAGTATCGCGCTTTCAATCTCTTCTGCTGTCTTTTTTATCTGATTGTGTTTTCATTGTGTTTCAATTTTTCATCAGCTTAGCTGCAGAAAGAAGATTCACTTGTGGGATGAACTCCCCCGGAGAATCCCGTCATTGTAAGAGCATTGTTTTTTTCTTCCATTATGTGAACACACCAGCAGTCTGTTTACTTGTACTGACCTGAAGTGAACTGATAACTTACCCAATGTAGCTGTAAAGTCTAAACAGCCAGTCTGTCTGTGTGCTGCAATGCATTCCCCATCATTTCACAACCCCGCAGGAACAAAGCACAATTATCTTAATCTCCTGAAAAACTGTCCCATCTTGCGATTATATACTTAAAAGGAGAAGTGGATAGCGGGTGTGTGTGAGACGGTGCGGCATTGGAAATCCACAGCTTAATTGCCCTTTTTTGTGCCCTTCTCTTTGACTTTGCTGTGCAGACATGCCAGGACTCATCCTCTCACCTGCAACCTGCAGCAATACATCATGCAACCTGCGGAGGTGACAGTTTAATTGGTTATGAAATGATGAGCTGAGGTGCCTTCAACCAAAAAAAAAAAAAGATTTCTTCGAAAAGCCTTTCATGTTGTTTCACTGACATTGTAATAGGTAACATTGTCACACAGAACATGAGATTACTATGTTTTGCAATGGCAGCATACACCACACACAAGCTGGTGTTTGACCTGGCACATGTCACGTAGCAACACACATGCAGAGGGAAGCCCTTATGTATGAGCAAAAGCTGTGACGTCAAAGTATTTACACACACACACACACACACACACACACACACACACACACACACACACACACACACACACACACACACA
>JBBMJY010000022.1:25204816-25219757 GCA_037833715.1 Toxotes lorentzi
TTTGTGTATATACACACACACACACACACACACACACACACACACACACACACACACACACACACACACACACACACCTACATGCACCAACACAAGGTAAAGGAAAGGAATGGTGTGTGTGTGGAGGCTTGACTAATTGAAGTTGAGTGTTGGAAAAGGGAGTGACACAGGCACACTTGTGTAATCACAGGTAGTATGTTTCCTTCTGAAGATACCTGAGAATACCTCTTTGGTCTCCTTCGTGCTGAACTCCGAACTAGACAGGCATCAGCAGGTGACCCCCTCACACACACCTGAGGCTGCTACAGTATGAGTCATGGTGAAACGATCGGTGTATAGAGGTCACAGTATTGTCTTATGCTTTGTGTCTATGACAGAGTTGTATTTCAGGTGCAAAGTAATAAATTGCAGCTTACAACTTTTTTCACAGTGAGCTGCCTCAGGTGTGATTTGTCCTGTGCTACAACAGAAAGGGTTTGATTTTGACACTGGTGAGTGTTTGGCAATTCTTAATTATCCTGCATGTCACTGAGCAAAAGTCTCAACCCCTTTCTCCTCGCGTGCAACCGTACCATGTATTTATTATTCTAGCAGCTCTGAATAAATCTTTAAAGACAAGTAAAAAACATTCTCACCCTTGATTTATCTTGTCCATAAATTTCCGACAGTTTCTTGTTTCTTTTAGATTTGGGATATTCATCCTTACACTGTGTTAATGATGTTTTTCTAAAATTCTGCCTCTCCCTTCTGCCAGTTCCTTTGAAGGTGCAGATATTATCATAAATGACTTGACCACATGACTGACACCTGCCTCTTTTCCAGAGAAGCTCATCTGGCCACAGGGGGGAGATGGCGTGCCAGCTGATGCCTGGGAACTCATCACCCTTCTCTGAGAAAGAAACTGGGTACAGGTAAGTGGCAGCTTTATGAATGATGGACATGTGGATTAATACAGCATGACACATGAACTGTTTGGAGACAAACCTGTAGAGTAACAGGCCGATGAATTCCTGGGAGTTTCCACACATACAGGACTTAAGAGTGCTAATTTAACGCCACCGCTGTCACTATGTGCAGGCCAAGGTGAGAGATGTGTGAGGCCCCCCAGTGTCAAAAAACAAAACTTCAGTTTCATTTTGTGTTCTATGGGTTGAAATTAATTTGTGTTTAATTGATCGATCACATTTAAATCTGCTTCTCATCGTTAGATACACATTGTACACCGATCACAACACTGGTGTGATTTCCCATTAAAGGTTCTCAGGTCACTAGGGACACAAAGGACATGCATGCTGGAATTCTTGTGCAGTTCTTCAGTCATGTTACAACCAACAACACAATGTGAAACTTTCAACTATTTTCTTTTAAAGCTCCAGGTGTACAGCAGCCCAGTGCCCCGTCCTCATTCACACTGTTAAAGCAGAGCCTGCTGTCCACAAAGCCAAGACATGGGAAGGTGGAGGAGGAGCAGGAGGAAGAGGATGAGGTCGATAAAGGTGATGAAGAGGAGGTTTGGAACCTTTATGATGAACAGGATGACACAAAAGTCCTCTCTTCCTGTGACTTGACTGCACAGAGCCAAGCCACACTGAATGGGAGGAGGAGGAGGAGGAGGATGGTGCTATTCCCTCCCCCACACCCTTATTCCTAAACAGACAGGACAAAACCCACAGGGGACAGAAAATATGCATCATTAAAAACATAATTTGAATCATTTATATAGAAATGCATGATTTGACAAGCTTCAACATTCAGAAAACTGAGTGCGTTCAGCTCGGAGTATCATGTCCAGAGAGTTCTGTGAATCTGCTCTCTCTCCGTGAATTCATGCCCAGGGGCTCCTCACTCAGCATATTCTTTTCAGACTTCATGAAGATTCTGCCAGTGCTCAGGTGGTCAGGACAGACGGTGCCAAGATGCACCACATCTAGAAAGAGAGAGAGGGAGAGAGAAGTTTGCACGCTAACACAGTGACAGTGAATAGCAGCAGCGTGAGTCATCAAGGAGCTTGTGATTCCAGAAGTTCTGTGAACACACAACACGTGCAGGCACGTGCAAGTACTCACCTGTTTGTGAAAAAATGAACATGTTTACATGCTCAGACAAGGCACACACACACACACACACACACGCAGATTTGGCTCTAGTTGATGCTGGACTGGTTCCCATGTTTCAGCAGTGATACCTTGTTGTGTGAGGCTGACCTGTGAGTTGTGTGATTGTCAGCAAACTTTGTCATTACACTGCTTCTTGTACTTCTCACACACCCAACAACACGGAAACACAACGCTCTCACAGTTCACCACAACAAACATGTTATTAGAGCACTGAATTGAATGAATGCAGTTTGCTTCCAGGGCACCTGTCCTCAGAGGACCTGCCCTGGTGTCAGGGCTGCTTTCACACTTTCAGTTGATAAAACATGGTCTGCACAGTTGGACAACTGTCCATCACAGAACAGTGACTGCACAAGAAATGGGAATTCATACATTAATGTACAGTGAGTGCTTCTTCTTGCTGCCTGCATTTTCTTTCCTCCCTCTTGTCATTCTCCGTTTCACATCAGACGATGGAAATGACTCTTCCCTCTCTGTCTAACTGTCTCATGTGCCATTTCAACTGAAGTTAACAGATCTGTTGTTGTAGGTATGTCTTTTGGCCTGTGGAGGGTGTACACTTCCATGTACCTGCTCGGCCACACACAGAGACACCAGCTGCTTCAGGGTCAGTGGGAGAGTGTGAGCCGGGTAAAGATTCACTGAAGTAACCCCCTGGACAGGTACTCTGACCTCAGCAGCAGACTCCAGTTCAGTGACGTGAGGGAGGTCCTTCCTAACCACACACACACACACACTCCAGACCTTAGAATTCATATAATATAATAAATGTCATGTCATCATCTTATTTGGGTTGGGACACAGGTCGCAGGGGCAACCACTGCCCAGTCCACAATGCACGAAGTCCTACAGCACCTCCCACAGGTGGTGGGTCCATGGGAGGCAGTGCCACTCAGAGTGGGGCTCAAACCCACGACCCTGACAGATTGAGTTTCGTACTCTACCAACTGAGCTAACCGGGCGGCAATATAATAAACATTATATAAGTTCAGCAAAAAGAGAGAATTTATAATGAACCTTTTTATAAACTTGAATTATCTCTGTTCTGGAGGTAGAATTTTAAAGTGGATTTCCTACCAAAACTGTGTGCATGTTTACTGCTAAGGTGTAGTAATTACGTTGGGTTATTCCTTGATGTATTTTGAGACGTACTTGAGGCCGTGCAGAAGAAATGTGCAGCGGGTTAATGTGTGACAGCTTCATCACTGGAGGCTGATGTAATGTGGTCAGAATAGGGAAAGCCTAAATGTCAGTTTTAAACACTGCCATTTACCCAAACAACTATAATCAGCCTGTTTGTGCTGACACATGAGCACAGACACACTAACACACACATTCACATACCACCACTACCACTCTGTGTTTGCTCTCACCTGAGCACCTGCAGGGTTTTCTCCCAGCTCCGTCCCGACTCTGGAAAACCTTGATCACATTAGCCATAGTTCCTACAATTTGAGAATATTGTTGTGCAGGTTTTTTGTTTTTTTTTTTAAGTGAAGCTTTGTTTTTTTTCTTTTATCATGCTTTTGCACTAAATGGTAGAAAGTAAAGAATTAGGGAGTCTACTCACCCCGTCTCTATAAATTACATTCATATGCAACAAAACTGCAACAGCAAATACGTTTTGTAGGAAACATAATCTCTGGCTGGATTATGTCAAGCGGCATCATATTTTCTGAATGAATGAAGCACTACGTTTATTACGTCAGCTGCAGAGTCATCAGGAAAGTGCATGACTGTCACACCAGAGACGGAAAGAAATACGTCATCTGTGAACTTTTTACTGATCTGTTCAGTATCTATGTATTTGTGACTTGCAAAAAAAGGTCAGTTAACAACATGTTAGGACAAAACATAACCTGGTGATCGTTGTATATGAAGGTAATTGTTAAGAGACAGGTACTCTGAGTATTTCCTTTTTCTGTAATTTTATTCCTCTGTTCCACTACATTTCAGAAAAAAACACACAAGCTTTTTAAAAATCTGATTATTGTTAACAACTGGGTTTTGTTTCCTTCTCCATTTGACTTTTTTTTTTTATGCTGCAGTCTTCTGAGATGTTTTGTCTGTTGTGCTGTGTACAGTTTTCCTGTGTGATTTATATCAACATTTCAGGCGTAAAAAGTCTGTTTCTTCTGTCTTCTATCTCTTTGAAGGAACCATCACTGTCTCTCCTCCTCTTTATCTCTCTGTGTGTCTGTCTATCTCATCTCTCTCTCTTGTCAGCAGAATTAGAAGCATGTGTGTGGGGTTTCAGAAGGGCAGAATGGAAGAGAGTGGGATGGAGGGTGGGAGGGGTTATCTACCACTTATGAGAGGGAGAGAGTCAGTTTATTTACATTGGGTTGTTATGATTAGGCACAAGCCAGCGTGCAATTTACAGATGATTCCCCTTTTTTTAAATAAGAGGGTAGGCCTGGTGCTGGAGACGAGCCTGGAGAGAGGGGCAGAAAAAAAGGGCTTTGGTGGAAAAGGGAAAGTAAAAATAGAACACCCGCACCACATAATGACATCTACAAAATGACAAAAATAGACTTACACATACACAGAGTCCTAGAAAGAGGGTGGGTGGGGGAGAGGGGACCCCACATGCGGCACAGACAAAAAGAATCTTTTAGTCATTTCCTCAGTGCTGGTCATTATGCTGTGTGTGTTTTTGAAACTAGCAAATAAAATCCACCACAAAAGCCCTGCTGGAACATGTTTAATGTCAAAAATCAGAGAGGATGACATTAAGTACACCGTATCCATGCAAGCACAGTCAACTTTGCTTGATAATAGCAGCTTTAAGCTGGTTATCATGCAAACCTGACTACAGCAAAAGCCTGAGCAGAGCTGAGTTACTGTCTGAAAAACACACCTATGAATTTGAACTAACTGGAGGATATGAATTACACACTGGTTGCAACAGTGGTGATATGGTCAATATAGCCATTAATCCTTCATTTGTTTTATTTTATGGCGTTTAAAGCCCACAGAGTGGGTTAAAAAAAAGATCTTCATGGGTTCACTTGGTTAGTGAGTGATACCTGAAGTTATACTGGGACCAACCAGCCCTGGTTTGGCCCTGCTGCACTGGCTGGTGTGTCTCAGCTGCGACTCTTTTCTCCTTTCTGCTGTCGTTCCATGTTGGATTCGTTTTTACCAGACCAGCTCATGTCTTTGAAGTGTGAAATTCACTTCTGAATGTGTTTGAATATTTACAGTTATTGACAACTGACTTAACATGTATTTTAATGGTGCATTTCCATGGATCCAGTGCTATACACAGAGGGCATATAGACTCTGGTGTTGGAGGGAGGGAGGAACAACATCAGTTTCCTCACCATGATTTTCCCAGCTGGTGGAGATGGAGACTGATGCCAAACAAAAACAGCGTTGTATTTTTATTTGGTAAACAAAACATCTGACAAATGGCCAGATTTTATGGCTGATCGTCTGATCAGCCATAAGAGAAAGAGAAAAGAGAAAGAGAAAAGCTGCTAAGATGTCACATGAAGAATCTACAGGACTGTTTAGATGTGAATACTATTACAGAAACAAAACATTTTAGACAGCTACCTGATGCCTTTAAAGTTAGTCCTTTGGCCTGATGGTGGCGCAAGAGGAAAGGTCAGGAGCAGGGGTCACCAACACCAAAGTATTCATCCCGTGAGGACAATGAGTATGCAGAGCAAATTTTATAAAGTGGACAAGACTGCCACTTGAACGTAAATGTATCGTATGTCATTGTGGGAAAATTTCCCCCTGAACAAAACGAGCCCATAGGTCGTCTGTGCAGCAGCTTTTTACGACCCACGTTAACGTTTTGTTTTGTTGTGACCTCTAGTGGCCGTAGTCATATTGATGTGAGCGAAGGAGGAAGTCAGGTGATGTTGTAGTGAAGAGATTCTACAAAACAGGACACTGACACACATCAGACTGCTGTTTGTTCTCCTGTGTATCAGTATCCCTCACCTTTCCACAACCTTTACCGTATGTTTATGTCATGGCTGCGGTCCGGTAAGTAAAACAGGGTGAGGCATCGTGAGAGCTAAACGCACTACCTCCAACCTCCACCCATCTCAGAAAAAAGACCTGTTAGCTGCAGCTTGAATGCACCTCAATTGTTTTGTTTGGATAGGCTGAAGCCACACATTCTGTCCTGAGGCACTGAGGTTTGCAAATAGTTTTGAAGTTGTTCCAACTGTAGTTTTCCACCTTTTCTCAGTATTATTCAGGTATGTTGAGTTAAAAAAAAATGCACACAGTAAACATGGTTACCTCTCTGAGCTGCTCAGTGCTGCCACATTCTCTGCCTTTGGCCAGCAAATATCTCTATGGGCTGCAGTTCATTGCTCCAGCATACTTCAGTGGCTGGTGTTAAAGGTGAAGCTTGTCTGGAAATGACTGAGAAGCTTATCATGGTATCTGATCTGTGACACACACACACGCACAAACCAAACGCACACACATTCAGAATAACCATGAATGCGCCTTTTGAAAACAAGAAGTCTTGGTTTACAGGTTGTGTGTGTCAGCAGCAGTGACCCTAGGGTGGATTCCTCAAGGGCTCCGTGGATTACTGAGAATAACAGAGATAATGGGAGAGAGGTTTGCTTCCTTGATCATCACCTGCTGCAGAACTGATTAATTTATCAATCATTACATCCCTGATCCAGGAAGTGTTGCAGTTGGACTTTTTTGCTACTTAAAAGGAAGACAGTGATTCATTATTGTGAATGGAGGGTTTGGGGGAAACAGAATTCTACGGAGAGGTCAAAATTAAAATCGTGGTGCTGTGAGTGTTAGCTCTCTCTGTTTGTTCTGGTCCACCACACATTTTGGATCAGGTCTAATTATCCTTGGGGCTGTTTGGGTCTCACTGATTTGTGACGGTCTCCTGCATGAAACTCAGATGTGCCACACAGCTGTCCACCACTTTGACCTCTGCATGCTTACCTCCTGTCTCACTGCATAATGGACACAATACTACACTAAAGCCTTCACGAAAATCCATTCATATCATATTCAGATCAAACTGGAGCATACTGGCACAGGTGCACCAATAAACCCCAGTGCAAACCTTTCTGATTATCCTCAGTGTGACTGCTTGGAGACAAGGAAAATAGAATAGAAAACACTGGTGGGAGTAAAAAGTTTGTCATGAGGAAGAGAAACAATTAAAAAAGTAAGTGCAAGGATGCTTTGGTACAACCACAACTCAGCATTACAGTGAACTTCCTGATCTGTCACTTTACAAGTATAAGGACACAATATCATGGGAGAGAGAGTATAATTAACTGTGTGACACTTCTCATTTACACTTCACACTGAGAAATGAGTGACACAGCTTATCACTTTAAATGTTTGATCTTTGATCGCCTTTAATTGGTGACGCTTTCTGGCAAGTTGCTTTTGTTGCTATTCTAATTAAATTGATATGAATGTTGGATCCAGGCTGACGTCTGTCACTTTCAGTGCTTTGCTTTGCTTAGGCAGAAATAACAACAGCCAGTCTTCCGCATGTCTAAATCAAACCAATTGTTCAGATGCAAACTCAAAGCCAGGGGAGAGACTTAAGCTGCTATTCTACTAATGGTGACTAGATACTGGCTTTGAAACATCTTAGTTTCCAGGTCAGTATCACCAATGTAAATATTACACTGGCACATGCTCCTTGTAAATAAACCTGCTGATTGTAGTTATTGGCTTCTGGAGAAGGAGAAGATTGCATTATCAACAGGGCAAAGCTCTCTGTGTCAAATGGTCTGTGGTAAGCGGACACGAGGGCCGTAAGGTGGGTCCTGCTTCAGGTCCTGGCCTGGTCCTGGTCTTAACTTAAAGAGAGTCAAGTGGCTATTTTATGTGACAGCAGAACGTCATTAGCTGTTATTCATTTTTCGTTCATTTGATACAGAATGTGGTACAGCTCTTCAGCTGTGTAACTTTTGTAACTGCATAACTGACTCCGTATGGATTAACCTTTACACAGGTGTCTCAGCCTATTCGATGGTAAGCCATTGTGTGTAGTGTTTCTTCAGAATCTCATTAGTGATGTTACAGAAACAATGTCAGTGGATTTCAACATTTCTGACAATGCAACAGGCAACGTAATCTTTCAGCGTGGTGTCACCAGAGAGATGTAAAGAACTCAGCTTTGACAGTCAGCACCCTCCAGCACTGAATCACATATAGTTTTGCTCCCACACTCATTTCTGAGGCTTACGTCTGAGGACGAAGCAGCAGAGGCTCTCATCTCTCCACCAGATGCCGTCTAACAGGCAGCCAAACCAAATTCCCTTTTAACTCGACCCTTGTGGTTCTCATGTTTTGCTTGTGCAGCCCCCACTGAATAGTCACTGTGCAAAACAAGCCAAAAACTATACAGCCCCGCACATAAATAAATCTATATAAATCCGTCTGGGTTCATATACCAAGCTAATATTATCAGCTGTAAAAGAGATCCTAAGCTCATATTGGTCAACAATAAAACAGACACAGCTGCATTCTCACACTGCTGCAGCTCCAGTTTGAAGTATGCTGTACTGGAAAAATACTTTTGTTTTCTCTCTCTCTCTCTCTCTCTCTCTCTCTCTCTCACACACACACACGCATACACACACACATGCATACACACACACTCACCTCTGACTCTGGCCCCTCCCTCCTCTCTGTCTTTCTGTCTCCAGTCATCCTCTTTTTTTATGTCACTAAGCTCCTTGCATACCAAGTCAGACACAAACGTGAAGGCCCAGTGTGAGTGTGTGCAGTTTGTATGTACTGAATGCCACTGGGCTGCTTCAGTAACTAGCCTCATGAAAAATTGTGTTGTGTTGTCTGTGCCCTCAGAATTCCAGTAACTTACTGTACACGACGCCACAGTTGGTCAGATTAGTTTACAGGTACATCGTGTTATTTTATCCCAGGTCACTCTCACTCTGTGCCCTTCATCCTCTCTTTTCTCTCCCCATGTGTGTTATTCTTTCCTCCCCACTCTCTCCCTTTGTGCAGGGAAGCATGTGTTCACAGGTGCATGTTTTGCACCTGATGCCTGGAAACAGACATGATGATAACATACATAGAGTAAATACATACCACTTATTCTGCTCTACATCCCTGGAACCCTTCACAGACTCTTTACAAACTCTGAGAGCCAAAGAAAATTCTTTTTTTTTTTTTTCTTTTTTGCAATTTTCATAGCCTTAGAAACTTGATTATCATCTGTTATCTATGATAAATAACTACACAACAAACAGCTCTGGGTTGATCCGCTCTGATTGTTAAGTTGGTTTTAGTTATATCGAAATCACTGCTAATGTGTCAGGTGACGTTTGCCAAACGTTAGAGTTACTGGACAGTGCAACGCAGGTGTCTTTGCTAGTTTCAGACTGATGCAGCTGTCATTTTTCCATCCAGTGCCCACTTTGTTTAAATAGCAAATAATACACTTGTGCCCATCTGAGCACCCATAGGTGTATTGGTCTGAACATGAGGTGTGGTTAGGCGCATTCTTGGCACATCGCTACCTTGAGGCACAGGATAGTGATCTGCTGTGAAGACCATGGCACAGTATTTCACTGTTACTTTGTGAAATACTGAAATCAACCAGTGTTGGGGCAGTTTTGATAAGCTTGCCTACCCTGCATTGGTTCCACATTGCACAATGTTGCATAATGTTGACAAAGTCTGTCACCCTTGGTACAATATTGTTTAACCTACTGATGAAGTGTTGGTTAGGATAAACATGATATAGCTTACTGCAAAGGTATGCCACAGGTATATCCACAGGTCGACATCTCTGGTCCGCTGCATTTAGTCTTTGTGGTTGGACCCACCTGACTGTTTGCCTCCTACTGAGCAGAAAGACCAGACATGTCTGACACTGTGATCATCTAATGAAAGTCTCATAAAACTAACTGTGAAGTTCCCAGAATTAAAACAACACAATAAATGACAGATGTTTCTCTGATGTTACCCAATCACAGTGTTAGTGTTTGTGATCAGACACACAGGGATTACCATGCTGCAGACCAAAACAAAAACCCGCACCACGTGTCAGGTGAGGGAGCTTTCACACGATCACATGCCATCGGATGGAGCGACAGAAGGAAGACTCCATAGAGATCATCACAGGCGACTCATCACTGCAGTCACTTTGTGGAGCATTATGTTGCTTTAGGTTTGTCTTTAACTTCTTGATGTTGCAGCTCCACTCAGACAGAATGTCATCACAGTATACATTGATATACTGACATGTACACTGAAGTCTATATTTGACTGCAGCTGCACAATGTGTTGTTGCTATTAATAGGCCAAGCTGACAAACAGGGAAAGTGATAAAGTGACTTTATTTCAACAACATTATTGTGAGGTCTAGGTGCTTAGAATCTGCCAGTCACCATTCAGCCTCTGGCACAGTTCTAGCTTTGGATGGAACTGATTTTATTTGGTTTGATTTGCTGACAAGCCAATCAGTGGTCTAATATATGTGTCAAATATCTGGCATGTGTTGACAGAAATAACACGTGAGTTATTAATCCAAGTTTGTTGTTTCTCATGGTATGACTAATATGGTATGATCAAATAGTCATATTAGCAACAGTTGGTGTGTGAATATGGAAATTGGAAATAGCTTTAGCCCAAAAAAAAAAGAAAGTCACACATTGAAACAAAGTAATGAACCTTGTGGATCAAACAGGTGCAGCATCCCTCACAACACTCACACTCACAAAGTCACTGCTTGTACAAACCAAATCTAGCTGCCACTTTTGCAGTTATGTGAATAATGACTTTCCACTCCAAGTAATAAAGGCACAGTAAGTGTGGGATTGTTGCCAGAGTGATTAGATTTTAGGGACCAGTGTGCGAATACCTTCAATCCCTGCCTCCACGCCCTTACGATGGTGGATGAGGGAGGTCTGCAACTTTCATTCAGGTGTAACATTCACACCTGCATAACGATGTGACTGGTCAGCTGTGCTGTGATAAAGGAGCCAACAACTATTTCTGTCACTTTCCATGCGCAGAACAGTGCAACACTATGAATGTCTTCCAGGAGACACTGCCTGGACATATGCACATTTAACCCTATATTTAAATAATATTGTGTCTCTCCCCTGTTATTAAGGATGGCTGGCTTTTCACAGTGCCTCCTGGAGTACCAGCTATTTCCGAAGTGGCTGGACAGCACTTTAGACATCCTCTGTGAGGCTTTATTTCTGAAACATATTTCTTTTTTGAGAGTAAAGAAAAGTCAAACTGCAGGTAAAACAACTCACACAGACATTTACATACACACACATCACATCCTGCACATTGTCTCACGCCATCTCTTTTACTCTTTTTTCCCCATTCCTGTTCTTGACCCCTCCCCCCCCCCTCCTTCACATCCATCCTCCGTTGCTTTCACTCTCTTTCAGCAGTGTATAAAAATGGCACTTGCTACAAAGCCAAACCAGGAAGCAGGGTGAGGGGAAAAAGCAGCTCTAACTAAAACCATAATTTGGTGAAAGAAGAGGAAATGTGGAGGACATGGATCCTGGAAACCATGGGACAGACTGGATCAGAGAGCAGACTTTGCAGACAGTGGGCCTGAGGGCCTGAAAACACTCACTTATGCAAGCTGGAACACTCTGAAGAAATGTTCTCTCCATGGTGTTGATGGGACAAATAGAGCTATTAGAAATGGATATGAATGTATTTATTAAATTACCTGGTATATTTCTGCGGAAAAGGAAAGGGAGGCTGTGGTGTGTGGATGCTGATCACACAACACAGTCAGTTTTGGTTCCTGTTCTGTTCTTTGACAGAACACTACGTTATTCAACCACTCACTCATTTCAGAAGTGATCCATCCCATCTTTTTTTTCTTTTTTTTTTTCTTTTTACATATTCCATTGTAATCTACAACTGCCTCCATTTTACCTTTTAAGTTCTGCCCTGAAAGGAAACAGCAGCATGAAGTACTGCTTCAAAAACATGTTTTCATACTGGACCTAGGACAACCAGTGGTTTTCTATCACACCCTCGGGGACTGGGAGAAAACCGGAGTAAACCCACCTTTTCATCAGCTCTACACAGTTCACCAGTCTTCACCAGTCTTCAGGACAAGAAGAATAAACCGATGGAATACACTGTGCAGGGTGACAGAGAGCTAGAACCTAAAGCAGTTCACACTGTTCAAGAGCAGGGGCACACCTGGACCAGTCACCTGTCTATCACAGGGCTCTGTGTGTGTTGGACTGTTGGATGAGACCATGGCACAAAGACCAGGAGAGAACAGACAAACTCATGGAGACCAGTGCATGTCTTAGGCTGTGCCATTTCTTTTTCATACTCAACCATATAGTGATGTTTCAGAATGTGTGTGTGTGTGTGTGTGTGTTTATTCATGTTCATGAATCTGTTATTGTTTAAGTAAATTGCTTTGTCAGTTCATCATAATGTGTAACTGTACTTTACTGCAGTAATGTTCATCATACAGTGGGTTTGATGTGCATCAGTTGCACAGTTCTAAAAGTGGTGTTTGTGTGTGAGAACGTGTGTTTGTGTGTGTTATGAGTCATGCCTCACACCAGACAGCAAGAGTGGGTTGGTAGTTGGCAATAATGCCATTTGCAGACATACACACAGAGGGAACTCCGAGCCAGACACACGCATATCCTGTAATGGGAGCATAAGCCCTTCCACACCACAGAGAGTGGGCAGTGTTTAGACCTGTGGCACCCGTGTACATTCCTCAGCAATGACACAGTAACTCACGTCTGGGTAAGACCTGCTGTGCACTGGATGGAGAGAAGGATCTGATCACTGAGACATTCATTCTACCTCGTTTAAAGAGAAGAAGAGATGCAGAGGATATTGTGAACATCACAGTATTATACTACAGTATTAGCCACTCTTCACAGTGTGTTTCCACAGCACCATCATCCATCAGTGTGGTCCAAAGTTGTACAGCTTTTCCTTGAAGACATGTAATTTCAAAGACATGTAATTTCAAAGTAAAAATAGGAGGTGGAAATGCATCACATAAAAAGGTGATAACAAATTGGACTCAAGTAGAAGCTGAAACACAGAAGTATTTGGATGGCTATTTCTTCTACTTCTACTCTTTTTTGTGCTTTTTCAAAATAAAGTGGCGCAAACAGTTTCTATTGCGTTATCAGTGTTGCCAACTTATAGCCTTTGTCACTAAATTTGCACCCAGCAATACACCATATCCAGCATCTTTCTGGACAAACCTTAGCTACTTTCAGCTGAAGACAGTTACCAGGATCACCCTGCGAGCGTGAGGTCGGGCTTTCACTCTGCAGACACACCTCTCTCTGTGTCCCAGTCAACTGATCACATTGCAGCTGCCGTACAAGTGAAATAGCTTCTAACTTTCTCTCTGAGTGATCATGCTACAGGTAAATAAAAAGGCTGACTCCAGGCATAATGCAAATGGAATGTGAATGGCGTCATGAATGTGCTAAAGTAGCGTTTTGCGCCATCCAGTGACCTTAAGTGACTTTGGCTACTGTTCATTGGCGGTTTCACACATTGACCATCTGCTTTCACAGATATGAACTGCTGCAGTTGGACACCCAGCACCTTGCATCTTCCTTGTGCTATGTTATGTTTCCATGTGTATTCTGCTCCTGTTTGATACGAGTGAGCAGCAAAACTCTGGACCACAAGACTCAAACTGAGATGTTATGGAAGTTTGGGATCTGAGGTGGCTCTATTCAGAATAAACTGGGGAGCCCTGAGGTGGGTTGGCGCTGGGATCAAAGAGCTGGTTTCTCCTGTTTAGTCACAGCCTCCTGATGGAAAGCACACACCAGTGTTTGTAGGTTATAATACTGCTGTGGAGGCTCTGGCCTTCCAACCAAGCTACCAGTAGCTGCACACACCTGTTACAACTGCACAGGAATGTGTTTGTTTTTACTGCTCTTCAGGCAACTACCCTCTGAACATACAAGCTGTGCTGGGAAGACTACACTAACGCAACACGGTCTTTTACCTGGGACTGCTGCTGAGAAATACTGATACACGGCAAAGTTGCTTTGATGCTTTTTTGTGTGTGTGTGTGTGTGTGTGTGTGGGGGGGGGGGTGTTTGAATACACCTCCATTAAGGATCTCTAACAACAGGCCTGTTATCAATTCATTTAAGTGGAACTGATGTAGTTAGAGATTAGTTCACAAGTATATGTGTTGTGTCAGCTGATGCCTTTAAAACGGCTGACTAGTCTATTTCGGTGTACTGGTTATATTAAATGATATGGAACTGTTATTTTACAGCTGTGAGGAAACACTGATTCTTTGGGATCCCAGTGTGTGTGTGTGTGTGTGTGTGTCTTAAATTATGTATTCATCTGTTATTTACACATATTTTCAGAGCAGCACTGACAGCTGCCTTTGTTAGCTTACAATCCAAATGCTTATCAGCTTTTATTATATTCAAAATTTTTTAATTTTACGCATAAGCATAAAGTTTATGCATCAGAAATCTTTCTCCCTCTAAGATTCAGGTCGTAGTGTGTTTAAGAAATGCTTTTGGATTTCTATATCTCTGTCTTGTGTCTGAAAATGAACATACTCTTTTGATTTATTATGACAAGTCTGACATGCATGACATTATGACCTGTATGTGTGTGTGTGCGTGTGTGTGTGTTCCCACAGCTGGTGAACATTCCCAGACAGCAGGTGGAGTGAGGAGATGCTGCTCACTGCTGCTCTGAGCCTGAGACCCTGACCGGTCTGATCCATCCCCATCTCAACACCGCATGCACACACACACACACACACACACACACACACACACACACACACACACACACACACACACACACACACACAC
>JBBMJY010000022.1:25226984-25251498 GCA_037833715.1 Toxotes lorentzi
CCCCCCCCCCCCCCCCCCCCCCCCCCCCCCCCCCCCCCCCCCCCCCCCCCCCCCCCCCCCCCCCCCCCCAACCCCCTCTCTGTAATATCAACAAGGTTTTGTTAGTTTGTTTCTGTAAAACTACACTGATAACAGCCAAGTGCTGCTGGCACTGTGATCACACATCTGGTTTGCAGTCCCATTGTTTTTCGAGCACTGTGATGGAGCTTCATCTAGCTGTGAATGTGTGCTGACCGGTGACTGCAGAAACACATCACTGACCAACATCAATCAAGATTTCGCTCCAGTCTAAACTTTCCTCCCCTGCTTTTTTCGTCACTACATCAGCCTTTTTCATCTCAGAGATAAAGATCAGGAGGGACAATCTAGAGAAATTCTTGTGTAATGAATAAATAAAAGACAACATCCCCAACAAGCTCAAAGTGACAAGAACACGATGTAGTTTAGAAAGACTGATCTGAGAGGGAAATTGTTTGGCTGTCACTGCGAAATGGTTGAGAGACAGAGGGAGAATCCTTATCTGATTCATGAGATTCTCTTACTTGAACTGAATGATGATTAGAAAGAGAGAGGTGATCCGATCTGTGATGAACAGCCATGTTATTGTAGCATAACGCTGGAAAATGAGAGACATTCCCGAAAAATAATGGCTTGTCAGATGATTGGGCTCATCATTATTTATAAGGACCAGAATCCTCATAAAAGCTGGGAGTACTTACATGTAATACAAAAGAAAAACAGTTTACCTCACAAAATTAATACCAACCACTTTTGGTTACATTTATCCCTTTCTGCTTTTACTGATACAATGAATTAGTCATGACTTTTTCATCTGCCTTGCTGTGTCTTTCAGTTTGGGATGGAATGCTTGAGTTTATTTTGTGATTTTATCTTTTGTGGTGGGAATAATTCACATCTTAAAGTAATGAAAGTGCAACTGGATCAACGCAGTTTCAATGTGACTGACTCATGCTGTGAGCTCAGCTGAGTTAAATACCTCAAAAGGCACGTCACTAACAAACAGATGATTTACATAATAACACAATCACACACACACACACACACACACTCAATCCAACAGATCCACATAAAACTAAGTTCCAGCTCCTCCACAGCACGTGCAGAAGTGTGTAAGCCCCCTCATCTGGGTGTCCTTGCAAACTGGGTGATGCTGAAAGCTTCGTGACATAGTCACTACTAGTCGGCAAGCTACTTTATCTAGTGAGCTAATCAGTACCATCCTAACTAACCAGCCGCAATAGCTAACTGCTATTTGTAAAGATAACAAAAATAACCGACACTCACGTATCAAACTGTACCAAAACTAATTTCTTTGAACAAGCTTGGGTGAGATTTTCTTCATGTCCCTGTTAGACATGCCAGCATCAGACCTATAAGTCATAGTCAACGTAATGGCCAACAGAGCTTGGCTCCCAGACCTTAGTACTCCATACATTACAGTGTGATTTGCTGTTACAGATCTTCAGTCACAAATCTTAGGGGGAAAATGAAAACATTATTCACTTGTGTCTCGTGCTGATTTTCTTACCGTATGACCTATTGATCTGTCACACTAACTAACCTCAACACAGAAATGACTAGAGAAGCACAGCGTCTATACTCCCTCCAGGCTCCTCCCTCCACTGACGCTACATACATGTGCACATCTGTGTACAGGTGTGGTGTTCTGCTTCTTCTTCTCTGAAATACTGAGATGAACTGTTCATCTGAACTGTCTCTTTTCCGTCACATGTTCTGATTTGAAAATGTTCTGCATTTCCTTAAGTGGATTTAATTTATCTCAACAAGTCTTCAGCTGTTCATAGAACTGGCAACTCTCAAACATACAAGAAGAATTTTACCAACACATGCTGCTTAGTGTTAGCTGTCTTATGAATCCAAGACATGGCATAACTGTGCATTTTAACAGGGCTGTTGAATGATCCTTGATGTTTTGTGCTCATTTTGCATTTCAATAGGTTTGAAAACGCGATGTAAAATGTTAGTTGCCATTGAGAGAAATTTAAACACACTCATGTGCTCGGGCATGATGTGTCATGTGGGAAGTATTAATACTCCCTCGTATATAATTACATTAATTGCTCGTCTGTTGTTCTTTCTGCTCCTGTCAGACCTGATGGCCTGTCTGACGGCTTGGACCAAGGCGCCTGGTGCTATTAAAAATACATACTGTTTAGATTGCATGCAACACAAAAATTGGCAGACACACACACACACACACACACACACACACACACACACACACACACACACACACACACACACACACACAAGTATGCACACTAGGATGTGAGTCTTTGCTAAATGAGCCTTTGAACTGCAGCCAGAGCGTCATGTAGCCTGATTGTTGTGTGTGTGCCAGTCAGTAAAATGTGGGGCCTGATGATACTGTACTGTGTGTCTCTTACAGACGAGTTTATAGTGAAGAGACTGAAAGATGAGCTGTAACTGTGAGCTGTAACAACAGTGGTCATTGTCTCCTCTTGCTGTGTAAACGTGTGTTTAGTTGTGATCAGTTTCATGTACAGCCATTGCATTTTAGTTCTGGCCTCCTTAATGTTCACATGGCTTTTTACAAGTAATCCAAGAATTGAGCTACACATACTGTTATAGCAAAATGAACTGGACGGTTATGGTGGCTGCCATCCTTCCTCATCAGCAGATAATCAAGAATCATGTAGGGAAATCCAAGTCCAGTATGGCAAACCACAGTGTGTAGACATGGGAGTAAATATGTATGTGCATTAATGCATATGTGTTAATGCAATAAACATGTATAGTAAAGCTTCAGTATCATTGGCTGGTATAGTGCCATGTATTCCTATGCTTACCGTTGCCACTGCTACTGTAGTAGAGTCCCATGATTACATATGTTGTGGTCACAGGGTTCTTACCATGGGCTCTTACCTGGTTGTGTAGCTGTGATTCCATGATTTTGAACAGTCCATCTTGTACGTTGGATAGTATGTCTTTTGCACTCAATAATCAGTCGTGCAGAAACAGCATGAGTGTTTTGTTGCAGCTCTCGCTGCTTTTTGCAGCAGTAATACATTGAAACTAGTGGGACGATTGACACTGATCATTTTTCCTTTACACACTTGGGAGAAGAAACAAAGTAAAAGGAAACAGTGGAGGCAGAAACAGTCCACAGGACTTTCATACTAAAGACAGTGTTTTACTAAGCTTCACAGAACCATCGCTGCTCAGAGTCATTTAACAATAAGTTAGTTCAGTTTTGAAGTGTGTTGTGTGACTTTATCATATTTGCTGATCCAGACAAAAGGCATTTAGCAGTGTAGCTAACAGATAGAGCAGACAGCCAACATCAGGTACTTTATTTGTTTGCAGACAAACTAGCTAACTGTTGTAGCTAACTGACTGTCAGTGTACTGTGCATGTCAGTGGGTGTTTATGCAAGGCTGTGTGAAATGTCTACATGCATGGTCTCCCTGTTTGGGAGCTCATCTACGGTGTGGTAGTCAGTGCTGAATGTGAAAAGACTATGAAGGATGAAGACTAACTGCTGGTTTGGCAAATGGACATCTGGTTAACTTTCCCACCTCTGCCAAAGAGTAGCTCACAGATGCTGAGTGAGTCAGTCCCACACTGGGCTACATTTATGGTAGAAGTTAGTTAACCCAGTCATGAATAAAGCAAATGCCTGGACTCTACTAGAGATAGGACTGCAAGGTCTGACTGTCCTCAGTCTAAATGTAAGGATGCATGCATTTTTGATTTAGTAAACTCCAGTGTGCTCACACACTTTTATACCAGCACTGTGTGTGTGGAATATTTGATTTAATATCTAATTTGAAATGAAACCTGAATGATGGACAGTGGTGCAGTCCTGTTTTCTCACCCTTATTCAGCTTTGATTGAGTGTTAGGTAGGCTGAGAGAGAGACTGATGCTCTGTGTCAGGGAATGGAGTTTTCATTATTCCAGTGTGTTTTATTACTATATCTACTACATTATGAGACTACCAGACTACAAATTGTAGCTCTGCTCTGGTCACTGTTTATTTATCACCCTTGAAAATTGACATTAAATACTTTTTTTTGCAGCGAGCTTGTGTAAACATTGTAAAATGGAATCGTAATGTAACTACGCCTTAAGACAGCAGCCCGTTACTCAGCCTGTGGACTGTGCCTGGTATGTCCCTCCAGGACGCACACACTGAGTGAAGGGGGCACAGGTCAAACACTGATTTTGGTTTCGTGGCTCAAGTCCATGTACTGACACATGTGATCACTTATTTTGTGTCTGAGTATAACCAAACACATATCTTTAATTCAGGTTAATAACCAAAGCTAACAGTAATTCCTGTATAATCCATGAAATCATTGTGAAGAAACTGCAGGAACACTTATATCAGTGACAACAACTGGATTAAGTGATTACATTTAGTAATCACACTGAGTTGGAAGCCCCATAATGCCATTTGGCAGTTAGACATCAGTGTTTTCCAACTGTGTACCTCAGACACAGCACCAGTAAATCCTTGTGTTTTCAGCTGATCCACTTTGATTAGTTCAGAAGAGCATTTTTAATGTGGATTGAAGCCCCAAAAAGAAAAGTCATGTACCTGCTTCCAGTGACTAATTATTTTAAGATCTAAAAATAAATGGTTGAAGCCATTTTTGAAAGATGAGACTAAATATTTGTGACCTCTGTTTAAGGATTTACATCTTCTTCAGAAACTAAATGGCTCAGAATCACAGTGTCTTTGTCTACGACTGCCGTGATGATCTGTTACATACCCACAGTTATCGGTTCTATATGGTTTATCCATCTCACATACTCAACTAGCTGGCTGGACTCAGTGAATGGAAAACTGCCAGTTGTGTTCAGAAGGGGATATTCAGAGCTCATTTTCCTGAACTTCCCATCATTTGCTGCAGATCTGGCACCGCAAGACAGCGAAGATCTGAAAGGAATCAATCCTGCAGGAGCCAGAAGAAAAGGCTTAAAACTTTCCATAATACCAGCACTCAGCACTTAAAGCAGGAGCAAACAGTTTGTTGTCTAATCACTATAGATGAAACAAATACTTGCTAAAAATGGAAGCTTTTCAGTCTGGGTGTTTGTTTCACTCTCACACTGTGCACTTGACAGAAATCTGTTTTCTGGTGATGTTAAGATAAATTATCCAGATAATGGAACATTTTAGAAAATATGCACTTGTATTCTGCCGTACTGCCAAAAACTACAAACTACATTTAAATCTTGTGTAATTACATGATCAGACTTATTATGATTTCATTTCTGGCCCCTGCAGTGTTTAGCAGACGTGACTCACACAGGAGGAAATAGTGCATTTGTTGTGGACTATCAGCTGTGAAATAGTACACATTTGGTGTTCTAGTGAATATTTCTAGCAGCAGGACGGTGTATGCAGGATTGAGTCAAAGCAAAATACAGTGTGTGTGTGTTCATGGTAATGAAGGAATATGTTACCCAGTGCAACAGCAACAGTGTGACTCATGTTAATAGCTGGTGTAGGTCTGTGGCACAGAGGAATAAGACACATCAGGCTCTGGACACAAAATTCCTAAACTTAGGCTTAGTGACCACTTGCAGGGCCAGTTGGCAAGCTACTGTAGAAAGTGTATGTTCAGGGTTCACTCGAATGTCACAGATATTGAACCGAGCTCGTGGTGGGTAGTGGTAGTGGTAGTGGTCCTGGTAATGTGCAGTATTCCCAGGATATACACAGAGCCACACTGTGTTAACAAAGGAGTGACTCTCATTGATCAGCAGCATTTGCATATCTCCCTAATACTGTGGTTAAATATGTTCCACAGAACCAATGACAGTGATGTCAGAGAAGATAAGACCTGCTGGAGTTTGTGTTTAACATGGAATTTCCTTTTCCAGATGATGCATTGACTACACTGGCTCTGCCATCACTTCAAACTCCAACTGCTCTTCTAAGTGTGCCTTTAATATTAACACTGGAGATTTCACAGTTTCATCATGGTGCTACAGCAAAGTGTCCACTCCCTTAATTCTCCACTGATGAAACATGACGGCCCTCAGAGCTCTGTGTCTGATATCAATACCCCGAGGTGTGGAAGAGTGTGCGTCTTTATGTTTGTGTGTTTAAGAACTTGGGAACATTGGTGGTTCTGGAAACACCTCATGAAGGACATCACTGAGCTGGACCATGTCCCAGATATCCTAATACTGCTTTATATTAACCTTTAAGTTCTTCCTGTCTGCTGTCATGCAAATTTTATGCTTTGTAAGATAAAGTCAAAACAAATTAGTTGTACCTACAAGTACATGTTAATAAACTGGCTACCTGAAAGTCTTCCAAAACTTTATTAGTCTCAAGAAAACTGTTACAGCTCTTTAGTATGAGCTTTAGTTTGGAAGTGATATGGAGTTTTGAACTTGTACCTGTTCCACGGACTGGGAATTTGTCTAGGAATTTATTTAGCAATATCTTATTAATGTTTCCTAAAACATTTTTCTTCCTTCTCAAATAATATGACAAGATGTGGAACAAAGATTCACAAGCAATACATTTATAATCAATTAACAAATGGAAAATGTAGATATCATATGTGGATATCCAAAGCCAGAGGCTTTTGTCCAGGTCAAAGAGGTCTCATCAAGCCACCACACAGCAACTACAAGGAACCTGAGAAACGCTCCTCAGCATCTGGAGTCACTGCTAATGAGGAGTCTGTTGTTACCTTTGTGCAGAGCTGTGCTCAGGGCTCTGGGAGTGAAACATCCCTGCCAGAGACAAATGAGATTCTAACAGAACAGGGCTGGAGGAAAGCCCAGGGAGCACACAGACACACAGAGCAATAATAAATATCATGGTTGTTGAATCTCCTCTGGACACCAAGCCAAACACTGGGAATAATATGAAAGTAACTGTGCACACACAGTGCCTGTGTGTGTGCGTGTGTGTGTACATGTACATCTATCTTTGTGAGGACCAATTCCAGAACAGACCTTATGGAGTGAGGACATCTGGGGAAAGGGAAGACATTTTGATCTGTCCGCAAACGTTAAACGGCCGTTTGGTTTTAGAGTTCAGGTTGGAAGTGGGTTTTGGTTAGAGTTAGGTTCAGTTTTATTGGTTAAGGATAGGGTAAGAGACTAAAGGGGTAAAGTATAAGTATGCGTGTGTGTGTGTACGCGCCTGCGTGTGTGCGGATGTTGTGCATGAGTGCAGCAACTGCTAAAACAGTCATCATGGTCCAGTTCCAAAAAATGAATAGCAAGCATGTGTGTTGTGAAATTTCCCCCTTTAATGCATTCTTTCTGTCCCCCTCTGACTCCAGCATGTGATCATCTCCGCTTTAGGTGAAGTGGTGCAATAAAACTGATTTGCTCTGAGAAGGGTTTTTAAAACATACACTTTAAAACAGCTCAGAGACAATGGACCACTCTTTACAGGAAAGACACCAAAACTTAAACTTAACAGCTTAAAGGGAAACACTGTTATCAGCCCACCTTGTCTCCTACAAATATGTTTATAAACATACATCATGCAAAACTGCATGAAAAAAATTGAAAATTCTGCAGATTTCCTGCAGATCACTGAAAGTACTGAGATTTTTATCTATCTCTCTGTATTTCACCTATATATACATTTTTATATATACACCTATATGTATATATATATAAAAATTCCACAAATTGTGGAACAACTTCAACATAAAGCAACCACAAGCATTACCCATCCAAAATGGTGACATCTGGAGAGCACATTTTTGTACAAGGACAAACCAATAAATCTAATTAATTCAGATCAATATATTATAAAGGAAAAACTCCAAACATTAGAAGAAACATTTAAAGACAACCAAAAACCCCCTTGGTTTCCCAATTACTGGGGAAGAACTGACCACACAGATTAAATCTCTCCAGCCAGGGAGAGCCTGTGGTTCAGACAACATTAAAAATGAAATGCTCAAACGCAGCACCCCAGAGACGCAGGGTGCAGTGTTGAGGCCGTTCAGTATTGTATTACAGTCAAGATACTTTCCTGACATCTGGTGCAAGGGGCTTATTTCCCCCATTTATGAGTGTGCGGACAAATCAGACCTGAGTAACTACCGTGGCATCTGTGTCAGCAGCTGTCCAGGTAAATTATTCCGTAGTATTCCAAATGAAAGAATACTAGATTTCCTCCACTCCATCATGAGTAACAAACTGCACTGCAACACCAACCATGTACACACCCTTGGCACTTTAATCAACAAACAAGCACCCCAGACAAAAAGTGGTAAGATATCTACATGATTTATTGTTTTCATAAAAGCTTTCGACTCCATTTGGCATGAAGGACTGTATGACAGAAATTAGAGGCTGTATTACTCAGGACCTGGAAACAGTTATCCAAGCTTTTGTCACCTCTCAGCTGGAGCACTGTAATTCTCTGTTAATGGGGTGGACCCATTCCACTCTTTCTCAACCACACACAAAAGTCCACACATCGCTCCTGTTCTGGCACATTTGCACTGATTACCAGTGAAACACAGAACTGACTTTAATATCGTGTGTGTTTATAAAGCTCATAAAGTTTTAGCTCTAAAACACATCACTGATCTTTTGATTCCATATTCTGTTCTCTTCTCTAGGTTTGAGGTTGCTTTGGGTGATGTGAACAGAAAGTATAATACTGCCATGGAGTTAGCTGTGGGCAGCACTTAGGTCCTAATTTTAACCCTGATGCTGGGCAATATATCACATAAAAGTTACATTGTAATCCACATTTTTACATATTAGTTGAATCTTCACAATGAAAAGATTTGTTGCATCTGCTGCAAGAAGTTCTTGTTTACAGTGCACAGACCACTATCTCTAAATTAATGTTGGTACTGAAGTTAAATAGTGATGATGAGGACTGATAAAGATAAAGTTTATCCTTCTTTGACTTTATGGGGAATGTCTTTAGGGTTGATTGACTCATGACTCTTAAAGGAAGGGGTACAATTGCAAAATGTGTCAGTCAGGTTCTGTGTAGAATCTGAAAACTTCCAACTCTGGCCCTCACTGGGAATAAGGACTCTTGACCAGGCAGCAGTCCATACTGCTGACTCTGGGATGAACAGAAACAGACTGGCTGATGGACGGGAAAGTGAAGAGGCAGCAGAAATGTGAAAAAAGGGGGAGAGTTACGAGAAATACTTATTATGTTGGGGTTAATCATGAGGGAATGTCATAGCAGAGGAGAGGGGGGCATTACCTACAGGACCTGGACAGCTGGATACATGTGGAAGTGATCAGAGAGCTGCTCCAGACTGGGGATGCTTCACTGGCTGTATTACAGCTGTGTGATGGCCTCTTCACGTCCTCTGTGGGTTTGTTGTTTGAGTGAGGTTTAGTCTTATGTTCATTTCCTTTGTTCCCTCTTTCACTGATTTACATACTTTACATTGCCTTTATTTAGTTCATTTTTGTTAAATAAATCTGTAGCTAAAAATCCATGAGAGGTCTTCTCCCCTTTGTCCTTATGACAACTGAGACACTGAGATACTGTTAAATTCTTCCTGAACTTCCTGATGCTTAAATGTGTGTTTATGCTGCAGCTGAAGCTGGTCCCAGGACTGATATAATGGACCAATGGAAACATGCTTTAGATGTATTTAGAGGTCAGACTAAGAAAAAAAATATTACATATATGCCAGAGTGAACGCTGACGGCATGTCACTGAAAACAGGGACAGATTAACTAAGAATGACTGGTGGACAAAGACTGATGGAAAAACAGGGGGACATGGTGTTACGAGGTATGCAGGTTTTTATTATAACCCTTTGCTCCATATGCCTCTCTCTCTCTCTCTCTCTCTCTCTCTCTCTCTCTCTGTATTTGTGAGCACTGTCAGGGGATTTTCTTGCTGTCTATAAATTCAGTGATGTAGAAAGTATTGAGCCCTTTTACTTAATGTCACTGGTAGAACTGCTAAAATCATTTGTTTGTAGGTCTAGGAGATGTAATTCCTTTACTTAAAGGCCATAGATATGAGAAAGGGCTTGACTGTAGATGAGCAAGAAAAGGCTGCAGCGTCATCTCACTCTGCTGTGTGGTTGTACGACTGGACCAGCTCAGTCAGGTCTGCTCCAGTACCACCCCTCCGTCACGTGTCGACCGCCGTGCACGGACCTTGACGCTGGTTTCATTTCACTTAGACTACAAACAGACGCAGACAGGTAATAAACCAAAATACTTCCGGATCACGAGTCATCATCCATGTCAATCATAGTCTCAACAAAAAGTGAGAACTTATTGCGTGCGTATCCACATCAGTGAGCCACTCCAGTGAACACTGTAGTTTACTCTGAATCCCACACCATCTTGCTTATGAGAGCACCAACTGTGGATTAACCTGCCAGTGAAAACAGCCACTCTGTTTCCATAACATTGTTTTAGGAAATTAGCGAGCCTTTAAAAAAATGCAACCAAAAACAAAAGATTTGCATCTTCAGAACCAGGCACTGTATTATCATGCATTCGTTTGTTAACTCCCTCCATTCACCCACACACATATACATGCATGCTCACATCTCCATATATACACACACAACATAAACAAAACTTTGACTTAGAAACATGGACACATAAATGCATGTGCACATCACGCACTCACACACACAAGTGTGTACAAAGGAAAACGCTCTTCCCTGGCTTGGATCCATACTGACCACAGTGACATATTCAAACGTCGCCCCCCAACCCTCGTCCTTTCTCCACCCCCACTGTGGTGACGTGTGCATTGCAGGAATCCCCTCTTGGCTCTCGTTCACATCTTTAGCCAGCCTTTAGCTGTGGTCTGGCAGCAGGGCCCTGTGACATTTCTTCCTTGTCAGAGCTGTTGCGCCATAACAAGCTGAGCAGTGGATTTACTGCCAGAGACTCTTTGTAGGCCAGCCAGGCTAATGGAGAGGAGGCCAGCACTGGAAAATACCCCGAGTTCTGCTGGAAAAGCCTCCTTGGAAACGCCTGCGACTCTCCAGGGATTGAAGAAGCCGAAAGGGCGCCCGGCCTGGCTCATGTTACATGCTGGTCTATGTGTAGAATGTGTGGCTGAGTTTATGGATGTTATGAATGTGTGTGTGGTTCCTGAGAGAGGATGTGAGCTCGGGAGAGAAATTAAGTACGTGCCAAACTCCTCTCTCTGTGTTTGGGCCTAGTCCCCCCTGGCAACAGTGAAAACATGCATACTTTTTTTTTCAACTTAAAAAGTCCTTTCAGTATGTCCTCTTCACATGCTGGGCAGGAGAGCTGTGTGTGGATACGTGCAGTCAGTTTACAGTGTGGTAGTCCATCCTGTATGTCACATGCAGGCAACAGCAATGAGCTCATGTGGAGCTGATTTGGTGAGTCTCCCTCAGGAATGATGACAGGAATGACGGCAATGAAGATGATGAAATGATGATGGCTTAACGGGGCACGGCCGCTGAAATCACTTAGCGCCTCAGCTGAAGTGATGAGCAGCAGTGGCTAACAGCCGAGCCGTGACTCAGTGCACCAACCTTCCACCTTCAACTGAAGGGAAATGGACAAACTAAATGAACCGGTCTTATCATCAGGAGCAGTGAACTCTACATAAAGGAACCTCTGTCTCTGATTTGAAGGAACACACAAGACCATGACCTGGTGATAAATGAGAATTTATTTATGGCAAAAATATCTACAAGCAACTGATTAAACAAAGCATTAATAATGAACACACAGAAAACACAACAAGTCAGAATGAACAGATGAATAAAACTGATCTTTTGAATGACAAAAATGATCTGATCACTCACTGTGGCCATAGTGAAAATGGAGTCTGTGGTTCAGAGGAGCTGAAGGAGCTGGGTTCAAGTGATTTTGAGGCTGAACATTGACAGGAACGAGCATTCCTGGGACATGCACCAGATTGTTTGACTGCAAATCTCACAGGGCATCTATGAGTGATGCTGGAAATGTCTGTGTCTGAGCTGAGTCCAATAGAAATGTATGATGTGGAACCAGGCTAACAGGGACAGAGACTCTTTGTTCAGGACCTGAACAAAGGAGTTTTCAACTTTGATAAGCTAAGGTGGCAAAGCTCACACACAGCCATCACTTTAGTCAGCAGTTCTTAAACTTAAGATCCACAATGACTAAGATCCTTTGTCCAGTGAGACGATGTAATTAAAACTGACCAACATTTAAAGAGTGTGCCGTAGAACTGAGGATGAAAAGTGGATAAAAAGTCCACAGCTTGTTATCACATGACCAAAGTTTTATTTAACAACTGCAGAAGAAGCTTCTAAGTAGACCCTGAGTTAGTTTTTCCCAGGGTCAAGAATAAACTCATCCAAGCTTTGCAAGCGAAATTGTTGTTCAAGCAAAAGTTCCTCCTTTTTCTAAAAAGCAAACCTACACCCCTGACTCCACCAAAGCCAATTTCCTCTTCCTGTTTCACTTTCACTTTGTCTGACAAGTCCCTGTCATCCCATCACATACTCCCTGGGCTAACCTTTCATGGCTGTTCCCATGTTGGGACAAAGCTCAAAGTAAAGGGATTCATGTCTGCACGTGTTTCTGTGCAGAGTGTGCCAGTGTGTGCCTATGTGTGTGTGTAATAGAGTGTGTATCCATGCAGCCTCCCTCAGGCCCACAGGATGAGGCACTACTGGCCTCCTGGTTCTGCAGGAAAAAGATGATCATCCACTCTCACGTAGGGAAGCAGGTGATGCAGCAGGGGTGACGGGTCAAGGTCAGGGTCAGAGGTTATTGATCTGAGGTCTGGAGGAAGGTGGAGACCAAACCACAGCTGTGTTGTGGACAGGCAGCCTTTGCCAGGTGCTGCTGGTCAATAACTGCTGCTGACTGACAGCTGAGAGAGGACCAGGGATCACCAGAATGTGTGGTGGTGCACTAAATTCTCCACACATGCAGACTGGATCTCACATATGACTAGAGTAAATCCACAGACTCAGCCTGTTGGGAATTTAAGAGAATGTCATCCTACCATAGCAGCACGTGACATTAAAGACCATGAGAACATTTCATTCACCCATAATAAGGAAAAAAACTGTAATTCTAATTATCAGGTTATATTAATGCATCAGCTTATACAAAAATGACGCCCAAACTGCAACTGCAGCCTGCTGCTGCTGTAAGATACATACAGCAGAATATGCATATGCTGGTTAGTCTGTTCTGTTACAGCCATGATGGAATCACAATACCTGAAGTAAAACACTTGTTGATTTCATGAGTTATCAGCTTAATATTTGGAAATATAATGAAGCACAAATTGCTTTACTTTAACTCTATACCCGTACATTCTGCTATGTGTGCATTGCAATCTTGTGGTTTAAAGAAAACTGAAAAACTCTAAAGTTGAACTTCTTTAGAGGTCCTGACCCAGGCATACTGAGGCAACACAACACCTCCTCCCACTCCACAACAACCTCCCATCACTACAACAAACCAGTTTATTGTAGCACACTGAACCCTTTGAAGTAAGTGCGAGTGCACAAGTCACAGTGTGAGCAGCAGCAGCAGTTCCAGGTTCACAGTGCAGGTTTTGGTCTTGTCAGTTTTCACCACAGTCCATAGGAAACAGAACAGAAGGGATCTAGATAAAAGTATGAATGCATGTTCTTCTCTCATGACGCCACTGTGCTTTGAGTCTGAGGCCCTACGTGGTAACACGTAGCCAATATAAATATCACATGTTGTTTACCTGTAGCCTCCTTGGGAGAGCGAGGATGTCTGTTGTTATATTTTTAGGTTTTAATATCTGTCAGATGGTAGTGTTTTCTCTCTCTGGGTGATCTTCGCATCATGAAAATTTACATTTGCTCAAGATTCTGTCTGGCATGCCTGCTGTGCTTTGTTCAGCCTGGGATGTCTCATAGATGACATACAGTAATCTCGCTGAAACACTCCTCATGAGGAAAGTGCTCTCTGTGTGTAGTTTGGATCCTGACTTGACAACATGATGTAGGATGCCACAGCACTGCCAGATTCAAGATGTTAAAAATCAAAGCAGCTTTTTAAGGTTAGCTGCAAATGGACTATCAGGCAGAGCAGGGTGTATCGGTCACCATTTGGGTGGTAAGAGACAAGAAACAAAGAGGAAAACAAGATCCTCTCGAGAGGTTAGAGATGCGAACGGAGCTGAGTGCTCTATAAACTTTTCATTTTTACAGTTTTCTTTCATCAGTACTAATAAATTGGAACCTTTTTGAAGAGCTAGGCCATCTATATTTCAATGCCAGTTCAGGAATTCAGAAACAAATCATGGAATGTGTTGCCAGAGTAACAGTATTACGCAGAAATGCTGACAAACAGAGGCTGGTTCCCATTTGAAAATGTGAATTTCAAGTCGCAGATTTTTTTAGATATTCATTTGATATTGTTGGGGGGTTTTTACGCAGGAGGCATGTAACATAAAGTCAGAAATCTGTGCTTCTCTGAAGACATTTAATCTGCTCTCTTTTATATATGAATATTATACGGTTAAAACATAAGAGTCTTACGTTTTGTGTCCATTCAAGTTCCTACTTGATCACTTTCACACCTGTAGCTTTGTTCACTTGGTGCTGACCAAGGGGGAAAAAATGATCCAGTGCTGCCTTGTGGTTCTGGTTTGTGTTCACACTGACTTATTACAAACAAACCATCACATGTGCGAGGCTGGTGCTTAATTTGCGATCAGATTGACTATTGATGACTGACGATCTGCCATTGTTTTGTTCTCTGCCAATATTCAGGAATGTAATGATAATCACGAGTGACTCTGCTCCTTCATTCGAAGTCATCCTTCTGGGACCTCCCCTTTCCATCCACCAGTCCTGACAAAGCCCTGCATCTCCAGTCTCCATAAACCTGCTCTATGCACTAACGTCCATAGCATCCTGCTGTACCGCATTCTGTCTGCACTGGGGGACAATCTGTTGCCATTCTAGCTGGGGTGTGGATGTCCATTGGGTCACTTGTAACATGTGAGCCCAGGTATTTTCCATGCACCACTTTCTCTATGCAGGGGTCTATTAGACCAGCTGGCTTGTTGACATTTGATTTAAAATCTATTTTAATTGTGCATTTTGTTTTCTACTGACTTTGTTTTAACACATTTGGAGAAAAACTAGTTTCTAATTAAAGAGAGAGACACAAAGAGACCAAGGGAAGGACAGAAATCTGATCACGGCTCATGAATATCACCTTTACCTGCAGTAATTACCAAGCTGTTACACTGCAGATAAAATCATTATTATTATCATTATCAGTGGACAAAAATACAGGTTAATGACTGAAGCTGTGCTGTGAGATGGACTATACTGACAATGAGTGTTGAAAGAGGAAGTAAGAGCCCCCCCGCTTTCCCCCGTTCCCCATCATTGATCAAGCAATCTCTGGTAATGACCACATGAAAATACAGACTGCACAACCCTAACGTGGACAGACAACTCATTCACTGGACTGTTCAGGTGACTGTTGGATGGGTTTTTTTTTTTGCAACATCAGCCATAAACAGACACTGTCATAACTAGCCCCTAATAGGGGCTGTTTTCTGAACACCTTTTGAGAATAAAATTGTTTATTTTGAAACTTTTGTCATCGAGTCGTGCATTTGGGTTCAGGTCCTAGTTCAGTCGTGACAGACACAAGAAAATCAAATTCTGGTGACTGTCACTCAGCACTTTACTGAACTGAACTGTATTTATCCTGTAACAAAGAGCTTACCAAGAAATAATACCAGTTCAGACCAAAGCTGGACATCTGTAATAAATAATGTCCAACAGGCACAGGTACTGGAAGGGTACAATATTGCTTTTTTCACTGAAAACAGCTGCCTGATGATGAGAGCAGTGACAATGAACCAAAACGTTGCGACCTGTAAAACCAAAACAAGGAGCTGAAAGATCCTGAAAAGCTCTGTAGAGCTACAGGGAACCACAGACTTGGTGAGAATCCTCTATGGGGTCTCCAAGTCAAATACACAGACTATTTGTGATGCAGCTACAGTCCACAGTGAGTGACAGGGAGAAGAAGAAACTAGACTGAGACCATTAAAGAACATAGACCTCACAATAGGCTTCATCTTTTCTTAGGAAAACATTTGGGCATGTGGACATTCTTCAGGTGTGGTTTCCCATGCTTCAGTTCTTTATAGTGACTCCATGTTAGTGCTATGCTTCCTGCTTTGTACATTAGCTTGTGTATAGGTGTCTACATTCAATGTCAAATCATACCAGCATGTTTTCACACAATGTTGTTACATGGAAAAATAGACATGTAAGAATAGTAAGGTGGGGATGAAGGAGAATATGTTGTTTCTGCTTTTCAGTCAAACCTTATGTTTACATAGGTTGTCAATGTTGGTGCAGGTCAATAAAACATCCAATGAAAGTTAAAAGGGTAGATGGAGGATGGAGCTCTCACTTTCCACCTTATCCACATCTCAGTGCTTCTGCGTTCTATGCGCTGCCTGGTCTTGTGTCTCCAGACAGTCTGACTGTTGAATGGGCCTATCAGCCTCTAACACAGGCTGAGGCGCAGGCTGGATGGTCAGTGGCACACAGATGCTATCACACTAATGAGAAAGACAGGAAAGGGAGGGAGAGGGGGGACAGGTGTGTGTGTGTGTGTGTGTGTGTGTGTGTGTGTGTGTGTGGTAATGGTAAACATTTGTTTAAAGCCCTGCTTATGGTCCACAGAGACTGTGGTGCTGTCCAGCACGATACAAAAATGCTGACAGACGTGATATCACTGTACAAGGTGCCCTGAGGAGTTTTTAAACATTAGTGGCAAATTGAAGCAATGTTTTCATGAGCTGGTACCCGTATTGTTTTTAACTCATGCAGAAGCATGCATGAAACAACACAAATGTGAAGGGCAGCAATGCAATTGTACTGCGTAAACACGCTATATCATGTCCCCTGATTTTATGCTATTCCACTTGTGCAGGAGTGAGCCAAGAAACGTAGCAGCTAATAATGCAGGTTAGAAATGCAGAAGTAGCTTTAACACTTTGGTTGGGTAGAGCTGTAAACAGAGCTGTGTTTGTCGAGAAGAAACACCACAGGAGACCTTTAAATTCCATACGTGTTATATTTATAGCATGATGGTGCCGCTCCAGTGGCAGCCTGGTGCAGGAGCAGTCGTTAAAATTGTTGTGTTTTGCACTTTTGTGTTTAATTCATCACCTTTAAACATTCTGTTTGCTCCACTTTCTCACGCAGAAGAGTTAAAAAGTGAAAAGGAGAGAAGGAGGAGAAACTAGAAAACATTTCATATCGTTATGGGAAATGTGAATTCTAATGTGAATAAAACGGACGAGCTCTGTGTGTTGACAAAGACCCAGCGGGAATATGGAGAATGCAGCTTGACTGAGATAGGAACGTATTCCAGATCCCACATCACTGGCTTTCAGACTGTACAGGCTTACAGAGACTGCAGGCCGAGCGGCAAGAAGAAAGGAGGGGGGATTACAGTGCATGTGGACAACAGATGATGTAACTCCGGACATGTCACTGTGAAAGAGCGTCTCTGTGGTCCGGACACTGAACTGTTAGCTGTGAATCTAACAGTATCTGCAGAGGGAGTTCACATGTGCCAGTGTAGCTGTTATTTACAATCTGCCATCAGCTGCTGCTGAAGTAGCATGTAACATCATCAGCTCCATCACTGCCTACACTGATTACACCACATTTCTTTTGTGATCATCTCAGGCGACTATAACCACATTTCTCTTTCTGCCACACTGCCATTTCATCAACTGCCCCACTGACACAGTAGGTTTTCCTCACCATGAGTTCTTCTTTATCACATTATCAACATCTGTCTGTCTAAAGCTCACCTGCCCCTCACTGGTTGGAGTGAATTTTATTCCGTGCTGGAGCAATGGGGACTATAATGATCTCTCTGTAACATCTCAGCATTTCCTCTGAAGGATGAGCAGAGGGTAGAATGTCCATGTTTTCTTTAAAGCTATGGCATTTGACAAAATGTTGACACTGTAGAAGATTTTTCTCAGTGATGATAATGTTTAAGTGAACTGGCTAATAAACTTTCCTTCAACTATAACATCTGGCCACTGGAGGCAGCAGTGAGTTCCACTCAGAACTGTCATAGCATTTAGACGTGTTTTAAGCAGTGGGCTGAGTCACATTTTTCCACAGGGCTGATATCTTTTCCATCAACTGCTACTGTGAGCTAGATCTGATTTACGGTCAAAAGCTGTGAACCACATTAGGAAGCACTAACAACTATCTATCTATGAATCTAACAATACAGGTGAAATGTGATATCATTTTTAAAAATTATCCATATCATAAACCCTGACCCTAACCCAGATACTGCAGACGGATACAGGGTTTAATCAATCACCTTTTGCTGTTAAATGCTATATCTGATCCTGTGTCTGCTTTCCTGTGAAGGCCAAATTTCAGCGGTCAGCCCTGAGAGCAGGAATCCAGTTGGAAGCCTGGTTAGAGGTTTTCCACAATGGTCGGGTTCTTAGGAATCCATGCTGGACGAAGAAACGTCTGCTGTTAGATTTTCAACAGATCATTCTGTCTGTCTTTCCCTCTTTCTCCCACTCATCTTCTCTCCTCCCTCAATCCATTTCCCTCTTTTTCACATTGTAAATGCAGCCTGTGGTCTGGACAAGTCAACGCTGTGCTCAGGTGAGGGGGCATTGGGTGTATCTGTAAATTTTTTTGACACTGAATATTAAACAGATGTATCTATAATTTAGCTGTGTTGGCTCTATAATTTGAGGGCTTGTGCTGATGGTGGCACTACAGGAAAGGTCAGGTGTCACTAAAGCCAGGAGGACTCATCCATGCTAATGTTGAGTTGTTGTTTTTCCCACATATCATACTACATAGCCAGGGGTTGTTGTCCATATCACAAATCACATAACAAATTACTATATATTGCAAATGATACAGTGCAGTGATAGAGTGGTTCCAGCCCATTGCACAACATAAACAAGTACAGAGAACTAATGGATGGATGGATGGATGCAAAAAAAGTCATGAGTAGAAAGGGGTTTTCTGCTACAATGCCCTCATAGGCAGAGCTGGCCTAAAGCAATAATTCCCAACCAGGGGTTCTTGTGCCATGAAGGTACCATGGTGTTAAACCTCAGATGAATTGGTCTGAGGTTGAGCTTTAGTGTAATGTCACAGTAACCAGCAACCTACCAGCTGTGGTAGGCCGAAAAGAGGACACACCTCTCACCAACCTGAGTCACCAATCTGAGTCAGCTGTGACACCAAATGGACAGTCAGGGTGCATATAGACTTTTCTCTTTTCATGCTTTCAGTTATTTGATCATTGATCTTCTGCTTTTAGGCAACATGTACACAATGTGAGGCTAGAAATGTCATCTGTCACAGGCCTCTGGGTAACCCCAAGAGCAAGAATCCTGATGAAGACTGAAGTAAATAACAATATCTCTGACTGGAATCAGCACGATGAAGGGGAGGATGGTGGCATGTGAGGGGATAAGTTGTTGAAAACGAATGAGGATTCGTGGATTCTTGGATTCTGTGACACAGAATCCAAGCTGGGTGTAATTTATGTTCAGAGGAAAGCAACTACCTTTCTATAGACTCTCTAAAGGCATCCCAAGACATGTCAGATATCAAAGAAATACATATAAAGGTAACCTGAAGAAAAATGCACTCACCAAAAAAGTTCATTACAATACTTTTCATATACAAACTATTGAGGTGTGTTTCCTCCAGCAGCTGCAGAGACTAACTTGGTGATTTTGTGGGAATTTCAAACCCTGAGTATAAAAACATTTTGAATCCAGTTGATTTAAGATCTCTGCCCAGCTCTGCAGTTTCACACAGGCCTGTGTGAGGCCTGCGTGCATTCCTCCGTGGCTCTGCTCACGCTCTTTAAGTGTTCTTTTGGTGCCCTGGACCATTACCCCAAAACTCAGAGTCATGCTAAAGCAGACCACCTCCACGATAAATACTTTAACCATTTCCCCCTGTTCCCAAAATCCTCCACACGATACTTAAGTACAGTATTTCACGACCCCTGTATCACATTTCAAATTGGACCTGAACTAATGGCATACAGTAGAAGTTTTTCATTTGGCTGGCAGGTTGTATTATTAGATACAGTGAGTTAGTGAGTTCCGAAAACTGAGACAATGGGACTGCGGACTCCTGGGTGGCACATTTAAATATTTCCTGATGTGTTTTGGCAAAAATGTCGCTCTCAACATTTGATTTTGAGATGAGCTGAGACTGAGACTTCCATACAGTCACTGGCTGTCTGTGCAAGCAACCTCACATTTGAAAGGCAAATCATCGGGTCACTCGGTTGATTGCTTTTTGGTTTTTTTTTACCCCTGCATGCTTCTTGCCTTTATTGGAAAATTGTTGGAAAATTCTGTGTGCATTTTTTTCAAGGGTGCCTTACTGAACTAACAAATCTGACAAATAAAATGCTACGTTAAATCCTGGAGCCAGTGTGAAAAATACTTGACTGTTTTTCCCAGCGGATAAGCCAACTTCAGATTACAGCTGAAAATGTGAGCCTCATCTGACTCCAGCCTGAAAATATTTTGGTCCAAACCTGAGGTGAACCTGAGCACATCAAAACATTAAATTACTCATTTTGTGACTGCTGAATTACTAATAGTATTTTTCCACAAAGTGTTTGAGCCCAACCCAAACCCAAGCAATTATGTGTGAAATTTAGCTTCACATAATCCCGGCACATCGAGTCCTGTCAGGTTTTGTCAGGTTTGGGTGGAATTATTCCCTTCTTGCTCACGCGGCCTGGTATTTGCCCCGAGGCTGCTCCCTCTGTCTTCCGTCCTGACTTGGACCAGGTCTGAGGTTGGTTGGGCTCTGCCGCTCTGTCTTCCAGGCCTCTAAGCCAAATATTTTCCCCTCCATGGGTTTCCACTGACAGGCTGTGGGAACCAGGCGAAACAGCAGGAGCAGCAGGACTCTCATGTCTGTCTGCTTCACAGTGCTGGTAGTGTGTGTGTGTGTGTGTGTGTGTGTGTGTGTGTGTGTGTGTGTGTGTGTGTGTGTGTGTGTGTGTGTGTGTGCGTGCACATCTATGGAGGAATGTTTTTCCCAGAATTCAAATTAAAAAGGAAATTGAAAAATTAAAAAGAAAATGACAAATAAATTATTCTTTTACTAATCAGGATAATCAGCCCATAACTCAGTCTTAAAAAGAAAAAAGGAAATGAATTTTCCATTCGGCATTTTCATTTCTCAAACAGTGTGTAAATTAGGAGGCGTGGTCACTGGACATGGACACCAGGGGAGGGTCTGACCTCAGGTTTAAAGAATGGAGTAAAGAGCCGTAGCTGCTTTATTAAGACAAACACTGATTGCAGATAAGGACAACCATGGTATGGCTGCTGCTGCCGCCATTGCTTCAGTGCCAGTGCCATCCCCGTATCCAGCCCACAGATGGTTTATAAAAATGGAGGCGAGCAGTGCAGAGTGTTTCCTTTCACATTCTGCAAACATGCCCAGGTATCACCAAATAGCATCTGGATAAGTTTCGGGTTACAGGTTAATGCCATCAGTTACCCTGATTAAAATGGTGTCAAATGACACACAAAAAGCTTAATATGCGTGAACATGACACTGGTAGGTGGCACTGTAGATGGCAGCCTCTGGGTGCTGCAGCTATCTGTTGTGTTATTTTTGTCTGTGATGTGTCTAACCCCAGCTCTTGCAGCAGGGCTCATCTCTAGCCTTTTGAGAAACCATCAAAAATTCTGGAAATTTCAGCGACAGGAGCCCTAGCTCTTCTGAACCAGGAGACGCAGGAGAGGGTGACGCGCTGGTGTGCTTGTACGCCTCAGACACTGGGGATTTCAAACTCCTTTCCCATCTTTATTTCTCTCCAGTGAGTGATTTATCCACATCCAAATTGAAGAACTACTTCGAGTCAATAAACTTTTAAAACACACCAGCCTACTGTTTTATGGAAACCTGGCTCAGTGACCTGAGCCTGGACAGTGTGCTGCACTGAGCTGGCTTTCAGCTTCACTGAGCGGACACAGATGCAGCACAGCAAAATGATGTGTGTGTTGAGAGTGTTGAGTACAATCTGCTGATTACACTGTGCTCCTTTAATAGTCTTTTTTAAACAGAGATCCCACTATATTGGCGTTAAGAAGACCCCTCATTATGCCTTAAAATGCAGCAGCACCTCCTTTGTCCATTGTTTGCTGTTCTCCAAGAAGAGGCTGTGCCTCAGTGGGATGGTTAGAATATGAAGAATATGAGCTGTTCCAGGGGCGTCATGCATTACATTATTTTGAGAGGGAAGAGTTTTAATCCCAGGTGTTGTCATGAAAAGTTTGAATTCATCATACACTTTTATTTGATGCATAGAGTAGATCAACAGAGGACTGAATAGTTCTCCATCTTACATATTGCCTGTTAACATACATACCTTCAGTGGCAGAAGCTGCTGTGTCCTTTGTCTTTGATTGACCGCTTGTCTGCAGTGTTTCCTGCAGCTAATGAAATGAGACATAGTGAACATGTATAAGCCTCTAACAATATCTTCACACAAACTAATGACCTTACACTGTGGTCATTAGTGTAAGGGTCAAACAACCTATTTCTAAGAGAAGTAGAAATGTGTCTGATGGTCAGTATTCATAGAGGTGTGGGAGCAAATATGCAGCAATGACTGAATAAAGCTTTGAATGTAGAATCACTGTTTCGACTAATCACTTATCAGCCAGTACAGGAGATTAAACTGGCATAAAAATTCATTCTTCATTCATTGTGTTTAAAGCATGAACGCTTGTATATCAGTCACTCATGTCTAAACAGCTGTTTTATACTGTCTGTGAAAATCTTCTCCTTCAGTTCATTAAATCCCTGCAGCCTGTGAAAGCAACAGGACACACACACATGAAGAAATCTACAGCCTCTGATTTGAGAAGTGCTGTGCCACAGTGCAGTGTCATGGCTGCCCACTGTGTTTTCCTTTATTAAATCACGTGTGGGATAACAGGCTGCCACAAGGTAACTCCATACAATACTACACAAAAAAAAAAAAAAAAAACCCAACAGACTGGTCTCTCAAGACTCTGTATTGTGTTGTTTAGAAGATGCTGAGTCTGAGTCATAGCAGCTCAGCAGTCCTGTATATCAATGTCTCCTTTCCAACTCTAAGTTCAAATTGACGTTCATTGAATTTTCACATTCACCTACACAACTCTTAGGTATTCTGAGCTAACAGGGCTCTGTGAAGAAAAGTAGAACCAGTTTTAGTGAGCTTTCAGATCATAAGGACTGAGCTGTGGTCAAACAGACCTGTATCCATGTTCAGAGATTTAGTTATGTCATCATGTCCTGTTCACATCTGGCATTAACATGAGTCTCAGGTGATCTGATCATAAGAGTACTTAAGTACAAGTGGGAATGAATTCAAGGCTCATTGAGGTTGAATTTAAGATCAAATCGCTCAGACCACATTTGGATGGACTGATCTCCTCTGTGTAAACATAGAAACAAATAAAGGTAAACCAGATATGAACATAGAGAGATATCACAAATGCATCAAACATCTTGGCTGATTTGGTTTTTGGTTTCTTCCTCTTCTTTTACTTTCCAGCAGACCAGGCACAAGAATGAACAACACTTTTGGTCTTTGCAAACAGAACTGATGTACATGTTAATTTGCCCATAGAGCGGGGAAGTGAAATCCAGTCACCAGTGGACACTGGAGACGCATGTGGAAACACATTTAATGCCAGGTGGGAGCTGTCCACTTGTGCTCGAATCACCTAAGACACATGTTAACACCAGGTCTGAACAGGGCCTCAGCTGCTCCTATGTTCGTTGCTGAATACCCGATGACTATGAGTTGTAGATGAAGACGATTTTCTTGAATGTCCCTTTACAAGCTGTGCGAGATCAAATTTATTTGTGATTTGTTTCAGTGCCTTATAAACGGACTTGTCCTCCTAGTTGCTATTAAAATCACCCATAATAATTACTTCCTTCCCTGTACTGCATTCCCCAAGCATGATCTATATTCTCTGAAAGGCTGTAGTTTTTGCAGAGGGTGGTCTGTACATGTCACTGAGGATAAGAAAACACTCACAGTGGCATTTAGCCAAACACATTTTAAGTCATTCTCAACAGAAGATTAATTCTCCCATTCTTTAATCTCTCTAGTTTCTCGTAGGTTTGCCCACACTCTTCCTCTCCTTTTCTCTGTATTACATCTTTCAGAATTTGTTAGTCCTTCTGTTTGTGTTACTCTCTTTTCTCCCGCTCTCCTATTCTCTACATCTGTCACCCTCGCTCTACCATTGTAAACTTCTCTTCTTCCCTGTCCTCCTTCCTGAGCCACTATCAACAGGAGTGACAGGGAAAAAAGAAAAAAAGTTTTCAGTTTATCAGCAAAAACACACTTCCCTGGGAACACAGGTGGGTTTCAGCACTTTCACACACACACACACACACACACACACACACACACACACACACACACACACACACACACACACACACACACAC
>JBBMJY010000022.1:25301935-25312651 GCA_037833715.1 Toxotes lorentzi
TCCTGAACCCAAACTGGCAGTTGGTTCCACAGGAGAGGGGCCTGATAGCTAAAGGCTCGGCCTCCCATTCTACTTCTGGGAACCATAAGCAGACCTGCATTCTGGGAACGAAGCAATCTGTTCGGATTCCTGACAGCAATTGATACATTTGAGTATCAGCCAAAATGAACAATTCAGTATTAATGTTATTATTATTTATTAGATTGCACAATCAATTTCATGTCAGCTGTCAGTAAATATGGGCATTTATATACGTTCACAAATGAATTTCATGCTTTAGAGTTGCAAGCTGCTCCAGCAAAAATAGACCCACTGTATAAAGATACAAGGCAATAAAAGGACGAGACACTCACAAGTCCTTAATGGCTAAATTTAGCTGTTTTTCATTTTTATGCAACTGTCAAACTTTCCTCATCCAAGATAAAAAGGTATGCCTATAGACCTCGTGTAACGTTCAGAGCACTTATGAAACTAGAATCAGGTTTCCTTTTCGCTATCTCCTGAGCAGGGTGTTAAAACACAAACACATCACAGAGGTATGAGATGATTCAGCGCTTCTGATAGAAGGTAAAGGTGTATTTTTTTGTGACTTGCTAAATTCTGTGTGACTGTAAGACAGTGGCACGTTTCAGCTGGATTCTCCTGGACTCCTCTCCTGCACTGCAGCCATGTTCTCTCATCACTCAGTCACAAAACACAAGCGCAAGCACACAAGCACACAGTAGTGTTATCTTGGCCATAGTTGTCGCAGAAAACTCTGTACCAGGGCAACCAAGCCTGTGCCACAGAGGGAAGTGTAGTGTGTGTGTGTGTGTGTGTGTGTGTGTGTGTGTGTGTGTGTGTGTGTGTGTGTGTGTGTGTGTTTCTGGGTGCATGTGGAGGTCATCTTTGGTTTTATAAAGGAAAGATTCTACACCTATTGATCTGAAAAACAACTTACCACACACACTCACATTTTTCATTTAATGTATTTCAGATTTATATGTGAAAGTGCATACACTTCCTGTAATTTAGATTTTTCCTTGCTTCAGCCTGCAGTGCCCTCACTCAAGATCATGCATATTTCACATGGCAGTTTGCAGATGTGAACCAGTTATGCCTTTTTAACAAAAAATACTAAATTAGGGCAACCGCATTTTGAATAAAATTACACCTGGTTTTACAGAATGCTGACATAAATGGACTAGATACTGTATACTTCTGTATCTATCACAGAAACATGTGATTTTCATTTTCCAAGTGTGAGGAGGTGAATTCTTTCTTCTTTTAGCAATGAACAGCACCTGCTCATGCTTATGCTTATCACAGCGTCGGTATGTGCAGATTTCTGTTGCAGATGTATGTCATCTATCTGCCACCTATCACAGCAGAGCACAGGTTCATGTCCCCATTTCTAGACCACAGGGTGACTTCGATGCAAGGGCACCAGGCTTGTCACAGCCCTGTGGCAGGTGTGGCCTACCATTGTGGTCAGATGCAGCTGGGGCTGTAGCACATGCCACGTACAAACACATAGATGGGTACAATACACAAATACACACAAGGTGACATCTTTTAATGTACCTACAGTAGTAAAGTGCAGTTGTTTTGCAGATGCAGTCATGTCTAACACAAGAACCTCCCTGAGTGTTAGCTTCACACCCTGGTGTGTTTATAAGAGTGTTCATTTCATTAAAAACACATGGAGCATAAATAAAAATCCTAGAGTTTTTCATGAAAGACGTCACAAATCTGTGCATTCATTGCTGGATTTGAAGAAAAAGCTGTGAAAAGATGGACAACCTGTCTGAGATCCCAATGTTTGGTTAATTGCTGCCTTCTCAGAACTGTAGCAACCAGTACATATATTATTGCACTAAATCACACTGCTCTGACCACAGAGGGAGTATAACGCACACACACATACACACAGGGAGTGACCCAGTGTCGTCCACTAGAGAGAATGAGCTAAGGCCCAGCTGTGTGTGATGATAAAATTGTGATTGCACTGACCTCAGTGAGAGCGTCAGACTGAAAGCAGAAATGATGTAACACAGCACACGAGGAGAGTAAGAGACAGACAGAGTCAAGCAACACAAAGTGTGGGAAAGAAGAACAGAGAGGAAACAGTAATGGAGACAAGGAAACCTGAGATAATGACAAGACTCAGATGCCTGGTGCAATTTCCAACAGGTGGGGCATAAACAATTCAGATCACACACTGTATACTTTATGTTGCTGCTCATGAAAAAAAAACTCATGTTAAGTTTTTAGAGCTTTTAAAATGTCTTTTCTACCCTCCAGCAAATCACAAACTAAACTTGTATTTTCTGACTCAAAAAACATTTTTCTGGCTATTTTCATGCTCTACCTACCTACCTAAATGGATGGTGTGGAAAGAAGTCAACCTTGATGTAAACTTTTGTGTGTGTGTGTGTGTGTGTGTGTGTGTGTGTGTGTGTGTGTGTGTGTGTGTGTGTGTGTGTGTGTGTGTGTGCATACAGACATCCCCACAGAAATCAGGAGGAAGACAAACAGAGGATGCAGAGGAGGAACAAAGCAACAGGTGGAGAGAGCTGGGCCCTGCCAATAGACACTGATGGAGAAGAGGAGATATAAGCCATATCTCCCTTCTTTCATTGTGGGCAAAATAAGATTGCAGGACAACAAGATGGATGAGCTAGTGGCCCTGGTGAGGAATCAAAGGGACCTCCGTAGTGTAGCGTTAAGGCAACAGGAAGAAACCATCTCTACCATTGGCGGCTTTAATGGTTCGGGTGGACAGGAATGAATGTCAGAGGGGAAAGAGAGGAACACTCAATAGCTACCAAGCAACACCCTAGCAGCCACCAAGAACACCATAGCAACCACCTTGCGACATCCTACAAACTACCCACAGTAGCACAACCAACATAAATAAGCTTTTCTTGCTATGGACTATTCTGTGATGTGACATGATGAACGTATGTTGTATCATTTCTTAGCTAAATCAGTTCCTGAAGTTTAATTTTCTGTACCACTTAACTAGCAACCAGTTTGCAGGGGAGGCAAAACAGGCATTCTGAAATATGAAGCAGTCAAGGAAGAGGCGCTTAGTTTTGGCAAATTTTCTCACAATCTATTTAGTTTTGTAGCTTAGTATCCTGTGCCCATCTAATAACACTGAATCAACTTGCAAAGAAAATGAGATATGAAATGAGTGAATAAGGAGACAGAGTGAGAAAAATGTGGTGGTGGAAAAAAATGTGAAGAGTAGAGAAAGTGAGGTAAGATCCAGCAGAAGGAAAACAAGGAAGAAAGAAATGTTAACCAGTGTGTTATTGTGAGGGATTCTGGTTGTCAAGGCGATAGAGGGGGAAACCCACACAGCTGTTGTCCAGCTAATGTTACATTCAAGTCCTGTGGGGAAATTGGAGACTCTGCTCAAGGCTTCATATTAGAAAGTACTGTTCAAGTCTGCTTTCAGGCAGGAAATCTAGATGGTGTAGGTGACTATTTGTCTCACTGCTGTCCAGCATATGGACTGGCACATACATTTGAAATGACAGGAACAAAAAATACTTTGATTACACATGTCACTTTGTGATTATACCATACCAATTAAAGACACAACTGCTAAGTAAATGTGGACATTTTACGAATGTTTATGAGAAATACATTGTTAAGTGTGATTTAAACAAAGACAAACATATCAAGAAGAACCAAATATTATGATCACAGATGTGCGTTACGATGTGTCACAGCTTCAATATGATATTAGATAAACATGTTTGGAAGGCAAATCCCAGATGAACGTGAATGCAGCACGAAGGCAGGAGAGAGGGACTGAAGTATGAAGGGCTGGAGGAGGATGGGTTGCAGGGCTAGTGTAACGTCTCCTCAGGGTCTGTTAGCTCCTGATTGGCTAGTGGGGGAGGAGGAGAGACCAATGGCAGTATCTTGTGCTGTTGAGCGCCAGGCTGGGTTTCATCATGTGAGAGGCCCAGTGCACTCCTTAACACGAAGCAGATGTCCTCAGCCTCACTGGTGCCACTAATGCTCTCACTGCAACAATGGAGCAATCCTCTATTCCATCTATCTCTTCCTCCACTGCTTTTTACCTCTCCCCATCACTTGCCACCTTCCCACTTCCCTAATCAGCTCTTCATTCATACCAGACCATTTCCACTTCTTATTGTGCTTTCTCAGCCGTAGCTTTCCAGTTTCTTGCCGGTTTTTGACCACCAGCCCATTTTCAGATTTTGTCTGTTGCCTTTTCACAGGTTTATCTTCCTGCCTGTTACCATCTACTGCCTACACCGTGGCTTCACCTAGTGTTTGCCCTTGCTTGCTCCTGCCTGCCAAGCCTTAAAAAAGGTGAACTGTTTTGAACTTTTACCAGTGTCTCTTAGTCATGTTACTGAGTCATCCTAAACCTGATCCTTAACAGAAAGTCAAAATGTGTGGGCCACACACCTCTAACAGACATGTGTAGGTAATGAAGATAGCTGTGGGGTTTTTTGTTTTTTTTTTTGGTCCTTGATCCAACCCTAATGTTCATGCATCTAAAAGTAAAGTAAAGGTTGATTCCAGTCCTGCACTTTTAAACTCAATCATGTGTGCACTCCTGTCCTGTCTATGGCTCATGTATTCTCTCACATGCACCCTCTGTTCTCTCTGCTCTTGGCAGTTTGTTCTATTGGTTTTAGATCTTTAGCTTTGGCTTATCCAGATGCTTTCCCTCTAACATCTAAACATGTTTCAGGGTTTCATGCGCCCACAAGCTTTGAGCTTGCGTGTTTATATACACAACAGTCTCATATACACCAGATGCACACAGAGAGTTTGTGTGTCTAACGGATAAGAAACACCTGTGCCTATACAGTCAAGTGGTTCTCAGAGTATGTTTGGACATGCAGTACAAACACACACACACACACACACACACACACACACACACACACACACACACACACAAGCTGCTAAACAGTGTGAAAGTGGTTACGTCTCTGTCCAGTCTTGAGGTTATGGTTTCATAGGGGACGGCATGTCACCTCTCTTTACAAAGAGACCTGTCTGCACATTTCCTCAGCAGCTGAGAGCACGCTTTGACTCAGTTCAACCATATCTAAGTCACGCTAACCTTGTAAACTCTGAGTGGCAGGTAGGAACATCTTTGCCAGTTGTCAGTTCCCCAGGGGGACAGGTTGTAGGGTAGGATTCAAGTTCAAAGAATTACATTTCATCACAACTTGGATCTTCAGCATGAAATTTCATTCTTGACCTTAAATCTTAACTCAAGGTCCGCTAACTGAGACGGGGTTAGCATCTTACATAATATACAACCACCTGATAGCATGTGACCTAAGCTCCATGATTCAGTCACATTTTGGTAACTGAGTTAACATTTGCCGATGAAAACTACGAGACAGGGTTGAAAGCCAGGAGGTGGACCTAAAGTTTAGACTGTTTGGCCAAATTTGAATCTTATTTTACACATATTTGTGTTGTATGATTATACTGCCATACAGGAATGGAGTTATAAGAATGAAGTCATCCATCATTGCCATGGAGAAGAAGCCGGTCTGAGGTGTGAATCAGAGCAGTAGCATGTTTTTATGTCCCCCAGCACTTTTAACTTGTGTTTTCTAACACATTCCATCTTTATATTTTTTGTACTGATGTAGTTTCATGCCCATCCAAGCACTGAAGCACTCCAACAGTCAGTCACATGACACTGAAGAAGAAAAATGAAAACCTAATTCACACCTCTGAGTGGGCTCTTCTCTGTAGTAATGGCAGATAAGGTTCATCGGTATGCTACTGAGCATTAACCTTAGCCCTCAATACTCTCACACCTACACACTTGCAGTGTGTGCAGCCTGCTTTCAGCGGTGGGTGATTTGTGGGATCCCTTTCACGTCCTCTTCAACAGTGGTCTTCTAACACCATGAGTTAAAGTCCAGGCACAAGCCCAAAGCCACTGTTCTGACAGAGAGACCCAAGCAACAAACATTTTGTGAGGAAACATGGCTGAGAGTTGGTCAGACTGAACTGTTTGTCTCTCAGTCTGGACATCTGAGGCTCGACAGCATGCATTCCACTACACAACACCATCAGCTGAGTCCTGGGGCTGGAATAGGTCATGACCTGTAAAGTGATAAACCAGTTTAAAGGTAAAGTTTTAATGTGACTCTGGTGTCACTGACTTTGGTGCGACATGATAACATTTAAGCATTCAGTGCTGACAATATGACCTAGTGTAGTCTCCATACTTGGGTCTTAAGATGTCCAGCTCAGGACCTGAGTGGGGCTGAGTCATATTCATTGTATATCTGGATTCCTTCTGTTTGGGTCTGGTTGAGCTCTCCAAATTTTGACTGACTGTCCTGTTTGTGTTTGTGTACTGTCTTAGTTGTCAGCATTGACATGACCGTAGTCTGTCCCTAACCTTAATCAGTCACGTTTCAACATACATGCAGAAATTAGTTTAATAAATAAATAAACCCCCAGAGGAGAAACTAGTTTGTTCTCCTTTGCTCAGTGACAAATAAGACAAGAAATACAACTAAGACAGGTCACAGCAGGCCACATATCTGAAAGACATTCTGCTCTCTCAACCCACTGTTTAGACACTGAATCAGTCACAGTTATATTTAACAATCAGGATATCTGATTAACTTAAATATGTAAAAAGAATATTAACAATATTAAGAGTGAATATAATATATTGTAAGTTTATCAGCATTAGCACTATACAGAGGTTGCATAAGGTTGCTTCAGGTGACTGAGGAAAAACAACGTACACTACTACCTTAAACAGTAAAATAAAGTCAACATGTTTTCATGCTGCTATAAACCTGTAGTGTAAATTCGCAGTATGCCTCCTTTCGTATGAGGCCATATGTAATAGAGTGAACAATGAAGACAAAAGACTAAACAGGAGAGTTAGTTAGAGTTAGAGAGTTAGTTATTATTTGAAGATGACATGATGACTGAGGTGTAGGATAAACATGCTGCACACACTCACAATACCATAAAATGAAGCTGCAGTGGTGAAACATATCAGAGCTTCAGGGGCCTGTAAGTGCCACATGCTGGACATTGCTGGGCTCAGAGCTGCAGTCAAGCATCATGCACCAGTGTCAAAGAAACTCATTTGTGATATAGCTTGAGGTTTTCTGGGTTTTATATAATAACACAATACATCCAAAAAAAACAGATTACACACGTTCATGTACACCCACACACACAGGCACACACTAAGCACTTTGTTGCTGGTAGGCACGGCTTGTACACATGCATAACTCAGTAAAGTGCAGCATGGAGGATGTGGTTTTACTCATTCTGGTGGAGGAAAACACCTCTGATGCTTGTTGTTGCTCAGTGTTGTTCACCTCTTCAGGGTTTGAACAAAAAAAAAAAGAAGTTACGCATCATACGTGATTTCAGTGCTGTTTGCTTGGTTTGCATTACAGATGATAACTCATTGTAGTTGCATTAATTGCATTAATGACTGTGCTGTAATCTTTCGGGGGGGAGGGGGAGGGTCCTGTTAAAAGGTAAGTTTTGATTTTAAAATGCCTTAAATAGAAGCAGTAGTTTATCTCTTCCATCCTTAATACATCTGTATTAAGGATGGAAGTCTGCTGCAGTCCAGATTATCTCAGATGTCGGTACCTGGGAAACAAGAAATACAAATAAAAAGAAAAATAAAACTTTTTGTCACAGGCTGCTCATCTCTCTCTCTCTCTCGTGGCTTCGTCAGTTAGAAAACGGTTACGTAAATGTTGAAAATCATGCAGAGTCGGTTATGAAACAAATCACAGCCATCCAAAAGTGTCAGGGAGTGTCACGTTCTTTTCAAATCATCTTATATCAAATCACTGTCAACCGTTTCATGGTTTGAATCAATGCAGTACCAAGTCATCTAGAGACAAATCAGTGTTTCACTTGTTAATGTGTAGTGGGTTGTGCTTTCAAGGTCTTCCTGTAGCGCTCGCGTGGTGTGTTGGAATGAGGACTGTGTCTAACTGATGAGTCTGCAGAGGAATCTACAGTGTTTACATGGCAGCCAACAGATCAGATGATGATAGACAGAGTCCAATTTCTTTTTATTTCTTCTATTCCCTCCATCAATCTTCAAGTCTAATTTTCCAGCTGATCACCTGATTGGGAAAATAACCACTGACAGCAGTTTCATGCAAAAGTTCATGCAGTTTCATGCCACCTGTTAACAATGTACATTTGCACAACTGCACAGCACATTATGTATATCTGCTCTTCTGTTTGCACACTTCAACATAGGAATCTCTAGCAATGCTTCAATCTCTGTCACTGCCGTGTGTAGTGATTCTCCATAAGAGATTGACTTTGTTCTGGACTCTCAGCTCTGAACAAAATCTTTTGACTTCTTACTTCCTGTGAGGCTTTGATCCTGAATTTAAATGATAATTTCAGTTTAGCATCATTATCATTATGTCTGTCAGTAATAATAACAATGTACTCACTAAATTAACAGCTGCGACCTTGGGACAAGGTGAGATCACTAAAAAGAAGTCAGATGGAACAGAGTTAAAACGGTTGGAAACAGGTTGAAACAGGTTAGAGGAACTTATTTGAAAGAGAAAACATGAACACGAACAGTAAAACTACCACCCAAACGGTTTGTTGTAAATATCCATCACAGTTTACAGACCCACTTCCTGCTTCAACTTTGATCTACAGTGCTTAGCGTAGTTGAACCATAGCTGTGTGCACACAGTTTTCCTGTGTAATGAGTGGTAATTACCTCCATTTCAGGTGCACTCATTTTCAGTTTGACCTACAAATAAAGGGGTGTAGGACACTGGTTCCCAGCAGGACCAGCCTTAGGTTCCACATGCAGGCCAATTTAACATCCATCCAACCACTTTCTTTCTCTGAGGCTGAAAATGAATGAAAAACAACGATACCAAATCAGCCTAAAATAAATGAATTCCGGCTTATTGAAGCCTCTAAAACTTCTTTTACACTATAACAATGCAAATAAGTCTGAGAAGAAGAAAATGGAAACAAAGCAGTTCCTTTGCTGAATAGAATAAAGAGAAGAAAAGTTGTTTTCAAGCCAGGCCAGTACCTCACTGCACACTACTTTGCGCAATACTTTTTTTTTCCTTTTGTACTTTTCTGTGGAGCCAAGTAGTTTTCTTTTTGTCTATGCTAAGAACAGGGGCCACTACAATGTGCAAGGCCACAATAACACAACATAACTCAGTCAGTCAGCAGACTACTTGCAGCACATGCAGCCACTCTGCAGCAAATCTCACACATGCTCATGAGTGAGTCAGGTTAGATTATTTGATCTGGTTTGTTTCCAAACTGTCTGATCATCTGTCTGAAAGAGTTTCTTGAGCTGTTGCACTTCTTTTTTGGTGATATCACCTTGTTCTGCTGTGACCACCCAGAGAGACCGCTGTCATTAATAAACGTAGTCTCTAAACCTAATCCAGCCATTGATTAGACTGCCACCACAGCATCATTGGGAAAAAAGTTTAGTGGTATCTAAACAAAATTTCACAGTTTTGCTAATACCCACGTAGCTCTGAATGGATCAAAGTGTGCCCAGGATCTGCTCTGATCACATGTAAGTAAAGTGACCCGATTAACCTGGAAATCATACAACCTAAACAACTATGTAGGCTGGTATGAGAGTACCAGCAGACAGCACACCAGACTTTCATGGTAACAGTACAAAAGTTAAGGTTGTGGATATGTCACGAGTCAGGTTTAGGCACAGAAACTACTTGGTTAGGTTTAGGAAAAGATCATGGGTTGGGTTAAAATATGTTCTTCCTTAAAGTTAAAGGACCTCCGTTGCCATAGTTACAATGAATATGACAACAACAATGAATACTGATTTCACACAGGAAACAAACAGTGGTCTCCTGTTTATCAGTCCTCTGTTTTGTGGACCCATCCATCCTCCATAACCTCCTCTTAATGTAGACTCTCAATGCAGTTGCTCTATATTCTTTGTTACCTGACTTCCTCCTTTGTTCCCATCATAGTTACTATGGCCACCAGAAGCTACCTAACAATAACACGTAACTATGGCTCACAATAAGATGCTTTCACAAATGACCTTTGGGCTCATTTAGTTTGCAACATCTTCAGCCCTTGATAATGGGTGATAATGCTTTTTCCAGCATTATCACTGCTGGAAAAAAAATATTCTAGCAAAGCAGCAACTTGGCTAACTTGGCTGGAAAATAATTATCTTCTGTCAATCTATGACACAGCTGACTAAAGAATGGAGCTGTAGCTCTGTCCACCACTGCTGCTTGCTAACTGATGGCACAGCATACTACTGCAAGTGCTGTTGTTCTCTCTATGTTAGGGTTGGGTCTCATAATCCTAAGGTCTGTTTGGGTCAGGCCTGACAGTGCTGAGGTCCCTCTTTAGTCCTCAGGTAGGTTTTCCACAGGTCCATTTCAGACTCTTCTGTGAGGTCATACACATACATGTGCTGCAATTAGGATACATCCAATAAGTCAAAAGAAGGTCTCAATCCCTCAGGACACACACACACACACACACACACACACACACACACACACACATACACGTCATGTCTCTGAATTCAAGGTTTTATAATTTTTACAGCAAGAGTTATGACCTCAGTGATATTAAAAATACTTGAACATTGTATGTGTGTGTGTGTGTGTGTGTGTGTGTGTGTGTGTGTGTGTGTGTGTGTGTGTGTGTGTGTGTGTGTGT
>JBBMJY010000022.1:25316695-25332859 GCA_037833715.1 Toxotes lorentzi
TTCTCATCCCACTGTTCTCATCCCACTGTTCTCATTCCACTGTTCTCATCCCACTGTTCTCATCCCACTGTTCTCATCCCACTGTTCTCATCCCACTGTTCTAATTCCACTGTTCTCATCCCACTGTTCTCATCCCACTGTTCTCATTCCACTGTTCTCATCCCACTGTTCTCATCCCACTGTTCTCATTCTCAAATTAACTGTGTAGTTCAAAGACGGCATGAATATCTCAACAATCCCAAATCACTCTGACCTGTGGTTTTAATCACATACAAACACCTATTCTGTTTCAGTAAATAGTGACATCACATCCACATGAAATGTAATACGTGTTACCTGTGTGTCCAGACACATTTAGTTAGTGTGTCAGTTACAGACAGCAGACAGGAGAAAGAGGAAACCAATAATAATGATGATGGTAATGGTAGGCAAATAAAAGAGCATCCTGACCATTGTTTGATGTGTGTGTGTAAGCATCAAACAGAGCTGGTGATGAGTGGGTTAATATAAGACTGAGGCTTTTATCCTCTGTAGTTCAGAGGCTGCTGCCATGTGCCACCCCCCCTGTGGAGAACACCACCTAATTACAAGCACTATCAAGGCAGACCGTGCGCCTGTGTGTATACATACATGATGGTCTTTATGTGTGTGTATGTGTCAACACCAGAGAGTCTGTGAGTGCGAGTAATTACCCCCCACCGATGAAACAGGTCATCTACAGGCTTCATGAAAGGAGAGGGGCAGTCTAATGCAGTGGTGTGAGGAACACCCACCACTTTAAACAAGACTGCTGCTGGAGCCTCAGCAGTGTGTGTGTGTGTGTGTGTGTGTGTGTGTGTGTGTGTGTGTGTGTGTTTCTCTGTGTGTCATGACTGGCTAGTTTAGTTTCTTATCTTCTGTGTTACTTCTCTGATGAGTGTGCATCATATTTATATTATTTGCTAAATCCTCTCCCTTCTCGTCAAAGTGCCAAAAACCATAAATGTTTATCTATCTAAAATAATGATAATAAACTTTATTTGTTCAGCACCTCTGATACATTTCATGCAGCTAAAGATGCTTTCCATACATCTGCTTAGGTCATATTTTAAAACCCTTTCACAAATAAATGAAATGATGGAAAAACTATTTAAAATACAATAAAACTGTGTGAGGATGAATGAATAAAACAAGCAAGATTAAAAAATATGAATCATTGTGCATAAAGAATAAATATGTTTCTTGAAGGAAGGAGGTTACATGTCAGATGTTCCTGAGAAGACAGTTTTGACCTGTAATACAAACAGACTGTCTAGCCATAATGGTTGTGAGTAGGAGAGACAGCGGAGTAAGTATGGTGCTGCTCAGAGCCTTGTGAACTCATGATAGGATTTTAAAATTGATTCTAAAGAGACAGGGAGCCAGTGTCTGTGTCAGCCACATGTGCTCGTTAGAGCTGCAAAAGTCAAGATGAGAGAAAACCAAAGCATTGATGAATTTCTGCATCAGAATGCACATGATGTGGTCTGACTTCTGCAATACTCCCAGAAAATCAATCCTCATAACATATGATCTATAGTCATTATCAGGCCCATTATTTGTTATTATCTATAATGACACCCAACTTCTCTAATTTAATGTGAAGGACAATGATGAACGTTACAGACCAAGCTAACAGATGTTGTCTCGCACCAGTGATGTTGGTATTGCATAATCACATGTTCTATAAACCTCTTCTATCGAGACATTTGCTTCTTGAGTTTTGGTTTTACTGATGTTTCAAAAAGGGGGTTTCACTGTGTACTACATCAAGAAACTATGAGCATGTTTTAACTCAGCTTGTGTGGGAAAAGCTGCACCTTTTTGCTTTTTTCTGTTCTAAAGCAACCTCTTTCTGTGCCTTTATGAATTTTGGCTCATTTCCTTCCAAGTAATAACCTAAAATGCAGTGCACAGACCGCCACAGACCGTGTTCACAGATTTGATAAGGTACTCTGTATTGCTGTCGTAAGTTCTCCAGAAATACAGATTATCTTCAAATTTGACTCATTTTGTACCTGAATGGATGAAGGTATCACAGTCTGTGCCCAGGTTTGGTCAAAACACCCTGTAGTTTTCCAGATATCATGCCACCTCGAGCCCTACAATGATATTTCCAAGAATAAAAACACCTGACGCCACAAACACACATCTCAGTGTGTATACAGACAGACAGCTACATGAAGCCTCCAAGACACAGAGGCACCAAACACCACAACATTCCCATACCTTCCATTTCTTATTTCTCTGCAGATTAAACAAACACAGACATACAACCACCTTGTGCCACAAAGACACAATCATGTGGTGCCTCCAAAGCACACAAGCATCACAACCATCCATGCTTTCCTTTTTGTCCCAACTTAGACAAACAAAGACGGACCCAACTGGTATTTTAAAGCGTCTGGTGACTTACCATGCATCAGTGCCCTGCTACCCAGTATTATACCCCTCAGCCAGTCTAAATGTTCCACGGCACAACACCAAAAACATACAATTACTGTATTGTGTAAGAGTATCTGTGGGTGAGTTTGTGTGTGCATGTGGGGTGTAATGTATCTATGCTTGTGCAATGTCTGCAACGTTCTAGTATACATATATAGCTCTGTGAATCTAGAGGTTCATAGTGAAGATGCCTTGAGCTCAGTATGTTGCATTTTCAACTATCTGTTGATTGATCACTGAAATATGGACAAAACCTAATTTCTCTGGGTTGATCAGAAAAGAACATTGGCCCTTACTCTTGAAGATATTGAAATCTGAAATCACCTTCAAAGTCTTTCTCATGCTGATTTTAAAATTAAGCTTCACACTTGATGTGAAACACATGGCATTGTCACAGCACAACACGCATTTGACTCAACCTCCTCTTGCAACAAACCCAAACTCTCCAACTGGACTGAAGGGTCCTGCTACATTTGCTAAGCATGCCTTGTGCAGATTGGTGCAGTGTGGTTTCCTCTTTACTGGGTATGGCACCTGCACTGTTTACCGCAGCTCAGGAACCACTCAGCAAGAACGGTGCATTGTTTTGTGGAAATGCAGAGTTGACATATCATCATAACAACATTACTTTATAGTGCTGCTTTACTCTGTTTTATCATGAATCTAAACCAATGTGTTATGGAAGCACACTAACATCAAATTTAATATTAGTACAGTAGTAGTAGTACAGTAGCTTTCTCATATGCCACTGAAACTGACTTTGCATGTCCACACTGGCCACATGTCAGTGGTTGCCAGCATCTGATTTGTAAGGTACATCTCATATATATGGGTATCTTAGGCCATTTATTTTACTTAGCAGATTTAATCATAAAATACATTCTCATCTGCTTACTTTATCTGTGAAGAAGTTCCTCAGTTGAGACTTAAGAAAGCTGACAAAATCCTGACTGCATCAGTATTACAGTGCCCTTTCAGTCACATGTAATTCTCCAGTGTATGGTCATATTTACAGTGATGTTACATTCAGTACATCAGATACGTTTTTAGGTCCCTTTGACCTTTTGTTCAAGTGTTTGTTGTAAATACTGCTGTAGCCCAGACATTACAATTCATTTGGAAAGGTGTTTGTGTCCACCTGCAGAATCTAAGTCCAATATTCCCTCTCTTTTAACTTTGTTTTGGTCTCTACCAACTCCTAAAGAAAATACATGGCTGTTTAGCTGCTAAATGCCCCACAGTGTTCACCAGCTGGTCTCTAATTGTGTCTGTTCACCACCAGGTAGAGTACAACTAAACAACTACAGAACAAGCTGAAACACACTATGAAGCTCTGTAAGGCAAAGGGAGCTGGTTCATCACTACAAGTTAACCTCTTTCCTGTTGCCACACTGTTTTCACATCAACAAAAATCACTAACTAACAGCCAGCCCCTTTAAATGTCCCATTTCAATAACTTTTAGGTTGGAATAATCCATTCTGTTCGACAGAATCACATATTTAATCACAGAGTATATACTGAGATACAACTGACATCCACCCTCTCATCTAACATTGCACAAATTTATGTTTCAGGTAAAGTTTTTTTCTTTTTGTTTTCTACGCAATGACTAATGAATAATCTCACCTACATCTGTGGGTGGCATGTGTTGCAGAGCATAGGTGTCAACCAGAATTAACTAAGCATAGTGATAAAACCTCTTCTGTGGTTTGTAGACCACACATCCTGCTACAGCTATGCTAATTAAACCTGCACGTGGTCTTGCATACCACATGCGTACTCCCAAATTCTGAAAAAGTGTGCAGAAATTTGCACTGTAATATCTGAAGGCACACGATGGCACACACACACACACGAGGCCTTCCTCTGTTCCTCTTAATCAAAATCATACTGGTGAAGTGTGAATACACACTGTGAAGCCAGCCACCCTGAGTGTGATGAGAACCAAACCACAAGCTCACCGCCAGTCAAAGTGAAAAACACAGGTTTTAAACGAGCTCCGGAAACAAAAGGCTTTCAAGCCTTCATCTGAAATTATCACCAGTAACTGTCACTTCACAGTCAGCAACAAATTCTGGTTAGTTAACAAAAAGTTGTTTTTGCTACTTTTAACATTGGCTGCTTGCCTGAACTGTACAGTGAGAGTGAAAAGACAAAGTTACTCAATTCATTATTTTACTTAACTTAAATTTTGTTGTTATATTTGGTCACTGCTCTTTGCTGTGGTGAGCTCACGGGTCAGTCAAAACATAGTCCCATCTTTTCTCTGATATCTTCTGTTAATTTCTTTCTTTTGATGAACCTGGCATTTATTTATTATTTCATCCATGCAGGCATCAGTAACTCTGCTTACGAGCCAGTTCTTCTTTTTATTTATTCCATCATGTCATGTACCAAAAGAGGACTTTCCCCACACTAAGAAAACACCAGCTGTTTTAGAACAGAATATGTCTGTTTAGTGTTCAGGTTCACCAAACTCTCTTAACTGTCTTAACTGCATGAACTTGTGTCAGCCTGATGACCCCCCTGCCCCCCACCCTTCATTATGAGGGGCGCATTTGTAAGGTTTTATCAACACCCCTAACCCAACCAACTCAAACAACAAAGTCTGGATCACTGGTGAATTTCATTTGTGTCTGAGAGAAAACTGTCTGAAAATCTGAAAGTACTTGAACGTGCAACATAAGATAAAATCTGTTCGTACAAGTGGTTCTTGCATAGGAATCACTGTGCTGTATTACTGGTAGAAAGTAACCAAATCACTGTGTGTACACATGAAAATACCGTGAGTACGAAGATAGTTGATGGTTGCATGTATTGATGGCTTTTCACAGGTGTTCATGTGGGGAAGGAGTACACCTTGTGAGAGTACTGCATGTGTGTGTGTGGCCTTTAAAACAGTTTTACACAGGAAAAAAGAACACACCAGTGATCCCAGTAAGATAAAGGTTACAACACAGTCATTCTGCATTTTCCTTTGAGGAAACTTTTACCCCCTTCCCAACACACAAACACATAAGTACACACATACAGTGGCAAGAAAAAGTATGTGAACACCAACCCTTTATGCACACATAGGGTCACATCTATGAATGCATCATTCAAACAGGCACAGTGTAGGTTGGAAAAAGTATGTGAACACCTTCAGCTACACTCAGTGTGTCTTAGAGCTTCTTTGATTTGATTTGTTGTTCACTGGACACATCTGCTGATGTGAACCAGGCCTCACAGGAAAGAGACCTCAGAAGACTCCAGGTCAAGAACTGTTGATTTGTGTCAAGATGGAAAGAGTTACAAAGTAATCTCAAAGAGTTTAGATATTCATCAATCAACCAACTGTAAATAAACTGAGATCAGTTAGCACAATGAAAAGGTAAAAAGAAGTGCAGTGTAACAAGTCAAGGCTTAAAGGAATCATTGGAGCTGATTAATATCTCTGTTCATGAGTCTACCATAAACACATCAGGGTGCACGATTGCAAGGAGCATGGTGTCCATGACTGGACAGCACAGAGGATGCTGCTACAAAACACGTCACTACAACAGACGTTTCTGAAGAGCACCTCTATACTCTGCTGGGAAAATGTTTTGTGGCCTGATGGGACTCAGGTTGAATTGTTTGGGAAGAACTCTCATCACTACATGTGGAGTAAAAAGAGCACTGCATACCAACATGTGAAAGAAGAATCTGCCTCTGGATTGGACAGCCATGTTCTTCATGTTCACAGCAGACATGAAGAACATGGCTGAGCTGAGCTGAAGCAGTTCTGTAGGAACAATGGTCCAAAACTCCTCCTGAACATTGTGCAGGTCTGATCTGCAGCTAATGGAAGCTCTTGTTTGAGCTTATTGCTCCAAAGGAGGTTCCAGCAGTTATTAAATCCAAAGGTTCACTTACTTTTTCCACCAGCACTGTGAATGTGTAATGTGCGTGTTCACTGACAACACAAAAGACTACACCTCTTTATTTGTAATTATGTGTTATTAGCTTTTCATGTTATGACCAATTAATCCATAAAACCAGGTAATTCCAAAGGGTGTGTGTGAAACTAAGTGCAGGATTTCCTAAAAAAAAAAATCACACTTGGAAATAATGTATGATTTCCATGAAGAATTAGTTATTATTAACAAATTAAAAAGTGTGTAAGGTGACACCACCAGATAAAGTCTGACAGGTCAAGAAACACAACAGTTTTTTAACCTCTAAACCCTTATTTGGCTGTGAATGAGCACACCTGAAAGGCCACATCTGAAGCAGGAAGACTCTCAACTGGGTGTTCAATATTTACAAACTGGAATTATCCTCAGACCAAATGGTTTTAGTTCCCTTTTCCAAATGAACGTTATTCATAGAAGATCCAGATGTCTCAAGAAGTGATGCATAATGTGAGTCACAATGGCCTCAAATGCAAAGGTAACCCTGCTGTGCAGTGACACTGTTAGTGTCCGACAGGGTTGAGCTGCAGGTCAGTCAGGAGGTCATGCTGTCGATCTGTGGACAGCAGAAAAGGGAAGCTTTCTGACTGACCTTTCACTAATTCCCCAACTTCTGCTTTTCCCTGTTGAATCTATGTTGAGTAGAGTGTCTCAGCCTTCCCACTTCAATGTAATCCTTAACAAAAAAAAATGCAAACTAAATATGGCAGTGGGGTTTGTCCAAAAGCTAAAATACAACTAAAAAAAACAAAACAAAACAAGTAAATATTTAAAAACATATATATCACCTGGGAATAAATCATGTATAATATTTCAGAACATTTGTAATATATATATTTATATAGGTGGAAACTGGGCCTCGTTGACTTGACATGTGCGCCCCTTTTTATACTAAGGACCTATGTTCAGCTTGTGCTGATTTCATAAAACGCTTCCAGAGTGTCATTCATCTGGGACTTACTGTATCTTTGATTCAGTGCGGTTGCCTTGGTTCCACTGAACCTGTCTATAGAAAAACTCTCTTTAAGAAAAATATGCAAAATTTCAGTGTCATAAGTGATGGTATGAATGACCCTCTAAAAAGCCTGGGCTAAAGAATCCAGCACAGGAATGCTACAGTAATTTGTGGTTGGGGAACCTTGGTATTCTGGGTCTGAGAATGCTGCAGAGCAGTAAGGGCAGTGTTGGTACAAAGTGGGAGTACAGTGGAGAACCTGTTCTGCAGCCAGGACAGACTATTTGGACAGCTGGCACAGTTTAAGGAGACATGTTAGAGAGTGACTGAGTTTGTGGTTAAGAGTTGCACATGAAAATCCTGTGGGCCCAGCAATCTCTGTCTGTCTCTGACTGCTTTGACCTGTGACTGTCGGATAGCTCGCCCTTCTGTTTCTTATTTCCCATTCTCTGTCTCTCTCTTTCTCTCTCTTGTCCTCTTTTCCTTTCTTTTCTTCACACACTCTTCCTCTCTTTGCTAAAAAGTCAGCCCTACATTGTGAGCATTCACTCTGCAATTCCTGTCCCTCAATAAAAAAGGAGACTGGGTTTCTGGCAGGCCACCCCAACAGCAATCCTGTGGCTTTGGCATCTTCAGAAAGAGAGGAAGAAAGAAAGAGTGAGAGAGAAGGAGAGAGACAGAGAAGCACGGAGAGAGATTGTCTAGGATGTTAGAGTTTATCCAAATGCTTCCAGCTGAGGTTCAGCTCCAGAAAATTTCAACTCAACCTTATAATCTCCTTTTCTAACAGCCTCTGGACACTCTGCCCTGCTGCTCTCCAACTCCCCAGGTCTTCCTGGTACAATTAAAACCAGGCTTAGAAACTGTGTGTGGATATACCGTACGGGTGTAACCTGCCTGCCAGCCCCAGGATTCTCATGGACTGATGAGCAGCACTGCAATCTCAAGATCACACTGTAACTTTAATGCACTCGTGTTGCTGAAAACTGCAGAACTCCACACAAGAAAGGCTTGTGTCTGTCAGGGCTCATGGTTTCGGGGTGAAACTAATTTAGATATAGTTTATAGATCACAGCTTTGCAACCTAATTCTAGTGCAACTCTGGCAGTTCAGCTTCACTGATAACCAAAAAACATGTACATCTGGGACACTGTGTCTTAAGCGTTGAGATGGCAACCATAAACCACAACAGTCTGGGTTCAAATCCAGCCTGGGACTTTTGTTTCACCTCCGTCTCCCTCCTTTCCTGCCATCTCTCCATTTTTACTACATGACAAAGGCATAAAATGCCCAAAAAAGAATTTAAAAAACGTGAACATCTACCGACAGGAAAATTGGTCAAAACAAAAACAAACGGCATGACAAGATTAATCAAAGCTGATATGATCAGTGTACAGTATCAGTCCAGTCTCACCAGGACAGTCTGAGTCTGCCCCAATACCTGCAAGTGTGACCCAACCCTAATCCTACCTGAGACAGACATCTGAGATTGTTCAGAGACAGAAAAAGGAGTTTATCAAATGAAAGACAGCATAAAATAATAATAATGAATGAAACAGTAAAATTAAATAGCTTCATAGAGGATATCAAACAGAACAAGAAAGAAGATAAGAATAAAGATAAGTAGGAGCATTTCAGAAAATGTCTTATATGTTTTAAACAACACAATGCAGTTGCAAAGGAACAGACTCCTATTCCTTCCTGCTGAAGGTGCCTCAACCACCTGTGATAAATCTTACTCTTGCACCCTCCAGCAAGTCTCAGATAGCAGCGCAAGTTGCCTCAGCCTAAAGATGCTGATTGGACACCATGCTGAGGAAAGGTCCTATTTCTGTTGAAGGCTTTCCCAAACTTTACTGGTGTATTTACACTATTCAGCTGCTAAATGATCCACTATGTCCAAAACGTAGTCTGTCTACAAAGTGGACTGTGATGTGTGGTTATTGAGAGTGTGGTTATTAAAAATAACTTACATATGAAAACCGTTCTGAAATGCAAAAACACACACACACACACAGACACACACACATTCAGTCATGTTGCATTTGTGTGCATTTGTGTATTTCCTTGAGCATGCTTCCTCCTCAGTGTGGTCCAGCTCTGTTTTAGTTACATCCAATGTTGACAGGCAACTGAAGAAAACAGGACACAAGACAAAGAGTGAAAATGAAATCTGTTTTCACGGAGCCAGCAGAGAGTTGTTACTCTTCACCTTTAGTTGAGGAATGAAAACATTCAGTTGCTCTGGGCCAGCTTTTGTGTGTGTGTGGGTGTGTGTGTGTGTGTGTGTGTGTGTGTGTAGGTGTGTGTGTGTATGCATGTGTGTGATGTTGCAGGGGGAGTGCTAACAGTTAATTTCTTTTTCCATGCTGTATAACTCAACCAATACAATCCACGTGCAGCTATTAAAATCTGCCAGGCATGGACACACACACACACATGCACGCATGCACGCATGCACATACACTCACACACATTTGCTTAATACTGGACTTGCTGTTAATAGAAGGAAGGTTCATCACACTGAATACACACACACTAAACATATGATAGGGGACCATTGGGGGTCCGGAATGTCTGGGGCCCTGGAGCAGGTTTCCACTTTGCCCAGCTGCTAGTCCAGCCACGGTAAGCACACACACATGCACACACATTTGTGTGCGCATACACACAAACATGCACACAAATGTACAGATATGGTTGTTAAAACTCCTGTGATGCTGAGAGTCAGTATCTCCTCTGCACACACACACACACACACACACACACATAATTATCCACTGGCTGAATAGCAGTGACCTCACAGCTCTTCATTGCCCCGAGCTCTTGACTTAACTTTCCTTTCCTCATAAAAATCTTTTACATGGATAATATTGTAAAACTGCTCTTTAACAGGGCCACCAACTGCTACACAGAGTTTGTGTAATTTCTAACAAAACTGACGCCAAACATTAACTGACAGTGAGTAATATTGGGTTTTCAGGGCAGGTGAAGTGTTGCTTTGAACTACTGCTCGCTGCTTTGTTTTCCACTGCAACACATCTGAAAATGAATGAAGCCTCTAATAAGCCAGCGTGTTCAGAAATACAGTTTTTATTAGTCAGCTTTAACTGACGTCTGGAATGCTCCTGTCATCAACCAGCTAATCACAGAGGAATGAATAATATTGACTTCAACGAACGCTTACAGCGTTCATACATGTCTTTGGGACTAGAACACTGTTGTGGTCGACTGTAAGGTTTGAGGCCTGTTCTAAGGTCTTTTTTAAAATAGATCCAGGGAAACGATTTGAGCCGATGATACTCCAGTTAAACCAACTGAGCAGTCTGGTTTCCACTCCCATTGGGCTGAAAACCATTCCCTGATACTCCACAACATGCAGAGAGATTAAAATGTTCTACTCATGCAGCAAACCTCAGATTACATCAAATAAACTATGATTTTAAAATACTTTCTACCTGTGCATGACTAAACAAATGCAGACTAAACATAAACGTTGTGGAACAAGTCCTGTACCTTTTCCACATGTGTGCATCTGACTAATCTCAGCTCGACTGTGAGCATCTGAAACCAGTGTGTGAAACCAGTCCAGAACTTGTCCTTGGTGTTTTCCAGATTGATAGGAGACATGTTTGATGGAGAGAGTAGTGTTGTTTTGTCCTTTGAAGTCAAAATACTTTTGGATCGTTTTGGCCCACGACTACATCAATATAAATGTTCAGTTAACACAGGATATGGGCCTCTTTAGACCAGCCGAGTGGATATAATTAATATCATATTGACAATAGGTTTCATTTTATATTTTTATAATAGCTTGCAGAGTTGTAATAGACATAACAGTGAAATACTTGTGAAGCAGTGGGAAGAAGACCCTCAAAATATTTATGATGATGTCTGAAGGAGAAATATATAATTTCAAAAATACATACAATACAGGATTGTGTATAGACAACACAGAACAACTTGTGTTATGGACAGGACCGATCCCAGCAGACTGCCTCTGTGTGTGAACTCACAAACTTCTTTTTCTGGCAAGAAAATGCAGACTAGTTAACTTTGAAAAAAAATCCCACTGTAATACTGGTGTAGGAAAATTTATGGAGTTTGTTGAGTTGTAGAGTTTTTCCAGTGGAAAGACTCTGATGCATGTCAGAAGTGGATTTGCCTGTACACAACAGTAACTGAGGGATGGTGTATAAATGTATTCTCTCTCTTTCATCCCACAGGGGATACAAGAGTCCAACCAAAACTGTCAGGACATAAACTGGGATTTTAATTGATTTCAGTCTTCATGTTATAGTTTGATGGGTTTTTTTTTAGCACTTTCAGTAGTTTTATCATGGAGTACAGCTGTTTTTATCCATGGTTTTGTTTTGTGGGTATTTATCTTCTGTCTGTCTGCTATGGTATCAATATGTGCGATTAGATTTTTTGAAAACTGAAAAAAAAAAAACCTCAGCGATGCCTTGTTGTGTTTCTATCTAAAGTACTGTACTCTCCAGATTCCCTACAAGCTCCAGCTCTCCACTGTTACAGAAGTGCAGCTTAGTCCAACTCGGCCCACAGCTATGCATGGAATCCTCCCCCTCCTTTTCCTACCAGAGATTCTCTGATTTCTGTTTTCTCCTCCGTTCCTGTTTCGACTCTGCGCTTCACTCTCACACATCACTTGACATTTAGCTCACACACGGCGTGTTGCTAACCTCACTAATGAGTGTATTGTCGTCATCATAAGTGCAATAGGTGAAAATATGTTAACACTCCTGACGGTGACGTCATTACACAGTATCAGATTCAAAGGTGACCATAGAACATGCCCCAACAAACTGTGCTGTTCAGGCCCTTTGCTGATGTGATTCAATAAGCATGATGTAATGGGTGTACATACTGTATGTACATGGCATGGTTATGCTATGAGACATTATGGGTGTACTTGCAACGTTGCCAGAATGGAAACAGTTAAACACACAGTACAGCTGAAGCCTCTGGGCTGATCAGTTAGGCTTGTGGCCCAAAAGGGTGATGGAAGAACAGCTGTGAAGCTGTTAATGACCTAAGGCAACTGCTGCCATACTGCTCTTGAGCAAGGCTGTGGCTGTCTGTGGTTCTCAACCCCAAACCTGCTGGTTCCTACCATAGTGCACATTTTAAGGTGGTCACAGGCATGTGCAGTGGTCTCAGTAATTTCCTAACACAGCTGGTCACTGTAGTTTTTAGGCGAACACACAGGAGGAAACTGCATTTGTTTTGGGAATCTTTTCAGTGGTGGATTATTCCACATTTGATGCTCTAACAAGTATTCCTGGCAGCGGGACGGTGTGTGTGGGAATGAGTCAAAATAAACGACTGTGTGTGTGTTCATGGTGATGAAGGAACATGTCACCCAGTGCAACAGTGTGGCTCACGGATGTGTTTTCAATAGTTTTTGGACTACAGTGGAGCTCTATGGCACACACATGGTCTTTTCATGGGATTTGTTAACAATCAAACTATAATACAGACTAACAGCAACTAATAATAAAGGTTAATACTAGCCTCCTGTTAACTTTCTCTTAATATGCTGTGATGTTCAAGGTTGAAAAACTCTGGAAAGGTTGTAAAAAACTGACGACAGCAGGTTGGACCAAAGTCTATAAATCAAAGTAACGGGTCATTGTTTCATGTGTATCAGTGCATCACATCTCTCTCATCTCCTCTCAGACCTGACCTGTGCCTGTCTCTTTGTGTTTCTCTCTCTCTGTGTCCATTACTCTCTCTCTCTCTCTCTCTCTCTCTCTCTCTCTCTGAGGAATTCCAGAGGGACACTTTAACAAGGGCTGGAAGAGACCCAGGTCTTCGCATGTCAGACTCTGAACAAGTGCCAGCTCCCTCCCCCACCCCCCTCCCACTTTCTCTCCCTCTCTCACTGCTTCTCTGTTTCTGTGTCTCTCGCCCCCAGCGCCTGGCCCTCTCAGTGCTATCGCTCCCTCGGTTCCCTCTGAGTCGGCACGGCGTGCCGGCAGGAAACTCGGCCAAGAGGGCTTCCTGAGCGAGCGGGAGAGGAAGTGCAGTAATAAGGAATAAGGAAGGGGGTGTGGGTTTAAAAATACCCGCCTATATAAGCTGAGGCAAGAGCCCTCTCTCTGTCTCAAACTCTCACTCGGTGCTCCAGCACTGCTCTGCCTTGGCCAGAGGTTTGCCTCTGCTCTGCCTCGCACACATACAGCACACACACACACACACACACAGCTTTCCTGCCGTGCAGAGGAAAGAGGAGAAGTCAAAGCAGGTGTTTCCAAGAAGTTTAACAAAGACATAAACTATGTGCGCTGAGGAGAGCCACTTTATCCCCAAACAGAGCGCAATAACTTTGACAGAGGGAGAAAGCCCCGTCTGTTTCCAATGAGAAACCAAGGCCCGGAGCGGGAACACATCGCTCCGATAAGCCTCAGACAACTGATCCTTTTCTCTGTCACGCTGTAAGCCAGACTGAATTTATTACACACTGATATTACAGTGGTAGAGATTTGTGTGTGTGTAGTCACGAAGCTCTGTATTTTGAAGGTGTTCATGCTGAGCTTAGAGACTCTGTGATGTTTTAGAGAGCATCACTGCTCTCAGCCTGTTTTCTAAGTGTCACACAGGGACTGGCTGTGCCCTCAGTGGAAGAACATTTATATAGAATGTGAAACACACAGCAGCTTTATACTGATTATTTGCTCTGATTTGCATCATGTGTAACAATACACTCACAAACCCTTGTTAACTTCTTTACAAACTGGCTCTTATATTTTCAGTAACTCTAGCGTTAGAGAGAAGAGGCTCATGTTCACATCCAACAAGCTGGAACCAGAGAGTGACTGAAAGGTTTTTCTGAAGGAATAATAATAAAACAAAAAATAATAATCAGAAAATTAAAAAAATACAAAATGAAACAATAATGTCACACACATTCAGACAGTTTCTCCTCTGAGGTGTCCTTGTGTTGCACTTGGTCGTTCACATGAAAAGGGACAGAGGCAGTGTGAAGTAGAGCTTGAAAGTTCAAACCCAGCCTACTTTCACATCTCCACACACCTGACCTGTCACTGCGTAGAGTGAGTTTGATTGTGTTTTGGAAACTTGTCAGACGCAGCCCTCCTGTTCTCTCTGGCAGCAGAGGGGTTTCCGACTCTGTTAGACACACCTTGTCTGAAGCATACTGAGGCTTTTATTTTGATGAGTACAGGATGTATTTTTAAGTGAAAGAACTGATGGATAAAACTATGAAGACCAAAGTTATAATTAAAGGAATTACCTTTTAAAGATTCTTCAGGGTTTGTTCGTCTGTGCCTTCAGGTTTAGTTTGAACGTGACACCAACGCACAGCTTCACAGCGTTTGTTCAATCTTTGTATCATTCATGACACTATGTAATCTGATCACAAACCTTAGTTAAAACACAGATACTGGCTATGCTGGTAATTGCAGGGTACTGCCAGCCAATCTGTCACTCTTTGCACATGTCGACATTTAAAAGGTTTTTAGTTCCGACCATTTAGTTTGTTGACAGACGATACAGTCAATTATATAAATCTGTCAGGGTTAACATCATGAGAGGCCGTCAGTCCAATGCTATGATTCTGGAGAAGGTATGAACTTGCTTAGCTGCCCCTTATTAAATACTGTAGACCTATGGAGGGTGGACTAGACTGGTTCAGGACTGGACAATGAAGCACATCTTGCATACAAATACTCCATGTTCGATTATTCTGCACCTCATGATTTATTTAGATCACATCTTGCCACAGACATCTGGCTTTTTATTCACAGCAAACATGATCTTTCCCTCACCTTCTCTGTACTGGCATGAGCAGAAAAATGTTTTCATTCGACATAATAAATAAATAATTTGGCATTGAATGTAATCCAGGATTTTGATGAATCATCCTACATATCTTTTAAATTGTCTGGTGATAGGGCTGAAATGCTATTACTGCAGTAACAGTTCGTATTTTTTTTCTGCTAAATACCTACGCATCCTTCATTGATAAATTCATGGCCTAAGGTAGAAGGAGTCAGTTTTAAAAAAACCCAGCACATTTATTTTTTTTTTAACACAGTCTCCTCCTACATTTACAAACTTAGTCCAGAGGTCGTGGATCATACAGAGCCCTGCTTTGTAGAAGTCAGCGTCTTGAACCTCCATGAACTGGTCCACAGCAGCGATGACATCATCATCACTGTCAAAATGGCAACCACTGAGCAGTTGTCTGAGGAACAAAATCAGGACAAGAACCTCCTTGGATGATGAGCCCTTGAGATGGAGGTAGCTGATGACTGCATGAAAATTACCCAAAACAGAAAAAACACAAAAGTTATTAACTTCAAACTTTCTGCAGAATCACTCACAGAGTTGAACTGTGCCACCATTTTATCAATCACCCCTCGTATATATACAGCTCTGGAAAAAATTAAGAGCCACTGCAAATTCTTCTGAAATCAGTATCTCTACAAGTATGACAGCCATTCCATTCCTGTGTCTGTTGAAGTCCATTTGATGAGGTACTGATTAGGTGATCACCTTAACCAAATCCTATTTAATGAGGAAAAGTATAAAAACCACTGCTGTGGTTATCACTATCCTCTTGCAATAGGACCAGCTGGATGGCAAAAACAGTGCTAGTAGTACCTCAAAAGTAATAGCAATCAAAAAAATAACTAATGACCATGCCAAATAAGTTGAAAAGAAAAGTTTTGTTTGAGGAAAAGAAGGGTGAATCAAGCCATGTACAAGGATATCCTGGAAGAAAACCTGCTTCCTTCTGCTCTGACAATTGGTTTTTCCAGCAG
>JBBMJY010000022.1:25332959-25353765 GCA_037833715.1 Toxotes lorentzi
GAGGAAGATGGATGGTCACAAACCATCAAACAAAGCTGAAGAGCATGGCAAGACGCATGAAAGCTGTGATTGAAAATTGGTTGTTTCCATTGTTTTTCCTGATCTTCTTCCTCAAACTTCAAACAATTCAGTTACATTCATTTGTTTCTCTTGATTTTCTGACTGTAAATGCTTCAAAACAACACTGAGAATTGTTCTTTTAATGATGCATTTGGGTGACGTGTTCTTCAAGATACTTCAAGACAAATAGTTGAAAAGGGTGGACAAGTATTTAACACCATACAGTATTTTGACATTAACATTTTCACTGCAAGCAAACACGTTGAATTCTCAGATCCTCAGTTCAGTGTTTCCCACTGACAATGAGGCTCCTCAGTATCTACAACTACAGCCTTTTTCTTTGTATCTGTGTGTAGTGACCCATTTTGAACTGAATGTTTTTATTTGCGGGTGAGTAAGATTTGGACCGCTCTAAAGGTCACGTGTTTGCAGCCTTGTTTGTGCCATGATGTAAATCTCGGTCTAAACCATGACACACAGCCAGATGAGCACACGCGAGAACCTCTGAGGCTCACACAGGGAAACACCCATCCAGACAGCCGGGGATTCACTTCCACATGGAAATCACACCCTGCTCCATCACGGTGTGACAGGCCAAAACACTCAGCTTCTCAAACACTGATCAATGCATACATTTCCATGTAAAATCTAATACTTTCATCATGTGGAGAAACGCTCTCATGGCTGGCAGAGAGAGCACAGACAGTGTGGATTCACTGTTTGCTGTTCATGTCTTAATTAGAGGATCAGATCGCCTCAACGCTGTGTGAAAAAGTAACTGGGAGAGACAGAATAAACAGTGCGGCCCTGCTGTGTGGGGAGAGTATGTGTTCAGGATGTATTCAGTTATAGCTGTAGCATGAACACAGGTGACTCCTAGCACACATGGGCTATTACTGAGCCGTGAATCAGTGTGTTTGGAGAAGGAGAAGACAGGAGGAGCAAGATGGAGATGAAAGTGGATGAGTTATTGGAGACGAGATGAGACAGAGTGGAGGAAACAGAGGAAGAAGACAAACACTGAGCTGAGAGCAGGGTGCCAGAGTTGGCGAGTGGTTACATTTCATCTGGTGCACAACTGTTGAAGCGTGTTGAGGCATGTTATCGGTATCAGAGTGAGAGCAGAGGCAGAGTCAGTCAGCATCAGTCACCTGCAACAGCTCCAATACTGCCCCTGCTGGCAGGGAAAGAAAGACAAAATAAGAAGGAATATAATCATTATTCACCTGCATTTATAGCTGCAGATTTAAATCCCAATAATTTAAAGATGATGTTGGGTCAGCTGAAACTGAACATGACACCAAAATACAGTGTACAGTTGAGCTCTGCATTTCTTAAAATGTAGGCATGTGTGCGCTGTACATTGTGTGGTTGCTGCACTGCCCTCATAGTGTAGAAAAGCAATATGTGAAGCTTTCTCGAGAACCAATCAAACAAAAAACTTCACAGTCGTCACTGCACTTCCTTTGGTCCTCAGCAGCACACCCTCCAATCCTCAAGTCAACTGGATGAGCTGTTGTCAAGAAAATCTAAATACAAACAGAGATTCCTCCATTTATAGTTAGATAAGATTCAGGTTGTTCACCACACTAACACTGGTGAACAACCCTTTGCTCTCAAACAGCCTCGGTTCTTCACGGCTTTGATTCCACAACATGTTGGAAACCTTCCTTTGAGATGCTGCTCCATGTCGACATGATCGCATCACATCATTTCTGCAGATTTCTGCAGACGACTCCATCTGATCCAGACAGATTTATATTGGTCTCATCTGACCAAAGAAGGTGCTGCCAGCATTCATCCGGCTTCTTTTCATGTTCTTTGGCAAAGCTTTGTGTCGTTTTGTGAGCAGTGGTTTTCTCCTTGGATGCTGTCCTCAGAGGTTGACTTCATGCAGTGTCCTTCACACTGTTGACCTGATCAGTCACTGAAACAACAGTTTCCACAAGTGCCAGGACAGAAGCATGTACCTGGTGGTGAGGTTGTGCACATAGAGAATTGTGCCTGGCGTCATTTTTCTGCACCTTCTGTTAATGTTAGCATGGCTCTTCCTATACCTCCTAACCACTGCTGCAGCTGTGGCTTCAGCTAATGCTCAGTAGCCTTGCTGATGATTTTTACCCTCTCCCCAATCTTTATGAAGTCTCACAGTCTGCTTTCTTACTTGCTCAGGCAGTTCCTCATCATGTGGAGTCATGCTGCTTTGGACACAACCCAGGCCAAAACTGACAGAGCCGTGGAGTTCACAGGTTATGACTTGTGCAACCACTTTTGTATGTTCAGTGCAGTCTATCTAATCTGTTTGTTTTTAATTATGCAAAAGATCAAACACCCAACACTCTGTAAGATTTTTAGTGATGTTGAACAGGGGTGTATTCTGTTTTGTTACAAACTATATATCCATGTATCCATGTATTTACATTAGAAATAATTAGCAGTAAAGCTTGGTGTCCATTAGGTTCACTATACATTCAAAAGCCACCAGGAGACATGCAAAGATATTATCATCATGGACTGTTTCATGCATCCCTGGACACACAGTTACGACCCTGCTTAAGACAGAACATGGATATCCCAGAGTGTTGGAGAGTCCTGGGAACATATGACAGTGGTTTCTCCTCTCTGATAAGAGCAGGTCACCACAGGGATGTCAGCCCACTGATAGCTGTTACTGAAATGTCTGACTGTGCGGCTGCTTGTTCCGGTAACAAGGGCTGGATGCATCACAGCGACGTCTGAATCATCTTCTGCAGCATGATCAAAACAATAGTGGGAAAAGTGTGCTGAGGCCTCAGCAGTCACTCACATTACTCAGTGTGGGTACTGATATGTTGACCTCTGTCTCTGACACTGATAACATGAATCAGTACTTGGTGGAATCAGTTCCCGCATAGTTAATGATGGCATTATAAAAGACTTTTGGTGCACTACTAAATGACTTACTCAGCATGAGTTTCATATGGAGTTTTTCCTGTTACATCCATGTTTTCTCTCTTCTCTTTCTGCTGACGTGAAAACAGCTTCAGACAGGTGACTGTGATGGGTAATATTCATTTGCATGCAGGGCAGTTTGAATTTTAGCAAAGGAACTACACTCTTGTGGTAAACAGTTACTAGATACCTTCTTGCACTGGGATCAAACAAGCTGTGATGCCAGATCAGTGTGTATGGTGCAATGGAACACACAGCATTTATTCAGTATGTCTTACTGTGTGATCCCATCACAAGATGATCTGTGGACAGGATTCATTGACATTGGGACACAGTGATCTGCGACTTAAAACCAATGTGGGCCAGAGGTGTGGGGAGGCCAGTGGCCCTTTCTTGGGTCACACTCATCCTCGAGCTCAGCCTTCACTGTGATCTCAGCTACACACCTGTACAGTTTTGTGACTGTGTCTTGGGAAGATGAGACACTCTCACGGTGACCACAGACCGACAGACAGGCAGACAGACAGGCAGACAGACATATAAACACCTGTCATATTAATCAAAACCACCTATGTGGTTGTTCCTGTTACAGTAGGTGACTCTAGGACCTTGTTTTGCTATGATGACACTCAAACACACACATGCACACACAGACTCGTAAGGTGAAAACAATACATGCCACACTGTCGCCACTGGTTAAGACGTGCACAGAGACAGTGTGCACTCCATCCATAGTGCTGGCTGTAGCAGAATTGATTGGTTGATACATGCTGTACATCCACTGTGACAAACTACAATGGAATGTCATCAAATCACCACCAGCTGCCAATGCAAAAATTGGGTGACTATCAAAGTCATCAGAGGCTTTAGTGAAGCTGTTCACACACTGAAGAAACACGCTGAATGTCAGCAGGACAGTTGATTTATATTTTGTTTCGATGGAAGAGACGCAGATAAAATGAAGAAAGTGAGAGGTCCAAGCTGTATTACCTCTCGGTTTATTTTCATGGTATGTGAACTGGAATGATGATTGTTGAGTAAGTAACACTCCCTATGATAAGTGGGTGTATGTGTTACATAACACAGATCAGATCTGCACAGCAGCAGTGTCCCTCCCTTTTCTCACTTTATGAAACAGAGGGGGCAAGAAGGGCTGGATCAGCAGCTGGGCAAAGTGGGCAGACCCCTGCACCAGATTCACTGAATATCAGATAAAAAAACACTAAACGCTGAATAGATGCTCCCAAAAAAGATTTACTGAGTACACCCACAACATTTCAATATGATGTCTTCATCGTGGTCAGGTAATGGTTATGTCTTTAAATTACCACAGATAAAATCCTGTGAGTACAGGTATGGGCCACAGCTCGTTTTTTTTTCCCTGGAGCCCCCCCTCCCAGCAGGTTCATCCAGTCATGGAGGAGAAAATCAGTCCAGCTCAAAGCAGCACAAACAAACTGGATGTTGTCCTCATGTAAAACACCAAACAAGTCCACAAGTTTGAAGTTCCTGTCTGATGCTGTAGATAGGTTTTGCACTTCTTACTTCATAGCACTGATTGACAGCTGTGCAGGTAAAGTATCACTTACATTGCAGATGAAGATTTTAAAACTATCTGACATATAAAATACAAAGCACTGTTTCACAGTCAGAGTCAGAGTACTACACAGAGCCGTGGAAATTAGCTCCACTACCAGGTGCTAAGGTGATAAGGTTCTTGATACATCAGCAATAAGAATCTGACTGTAAACACTCACAGCTGCAAAATGGTTTTGCTGATAATACCTTTACTTATGTAACGTCTTCAGTGTGACATTATACTTGTATGATTGTATTTTACACTGTGGCATGACCATGTTTGCTTAAGTTGATGATGTGAACACTTTCTCCACTGCTGGGAAAACAGAATCTCTGAATGACTTCTGATTGATCATTTTACTGAGCTCTCAACACTCACTCACGCAACACTCTGAGACATTTGGAGTGGTCCTTTCGTTGTTCATGGGCACAGTAACAGTAGCTGTTGTTGTCTCATTCATGTTCAAATTGGAACTTTCTGCTGACCAGCTCTATACTGCCGCGTTTGAAGCTGACAAATAACATATTAACGAGTGATGGAGAGACCTGGCTCTTCCTGCCCATACCAGTGTGAATGCAGAAGAGCCGCCTTCTCATCACCTGCATTAGGCTTCATGGAGTCGTTGTGAAGTAGTAGGAGAAAGGTCGTGGCGCCTGGTGGCTGAAGCCTGCAGTAGAAAATACACACTGCGCTGCTCAGGGCGTGACAGCCGGGGAAGAACCGAGGCGTGAGGAGGGTTTGTGAAGAAACCATGTCTGATCCGAGCCCCATCCGAGCTCTGTGTGTGTCATCTCATGTTTTCAATGTGACAGAGGGACACTTATGGAACAGCATTTGTATTTACAAGCAAGCATTTTTGTTGTCATATCCTCAGCTGTAAAGTAAACAAATAAACAGATGAAGAAACCCGTTTAAATACAGGAAAATGTTCGGAAAGGATGCCACAGTATTAGTGTGCGTAAAAGCGCACCGTACCCAAACGCGTAATAGGCATGGCACCTGCAGCATCTCTCTTCCTCTTTGTGTAAAGTCTGCGTTCCCTCGCAGTATCGTTTTCGTTGCTTTTTTTTTCCAACAACGTGTTAATGTGCTTATTATGTCTTTTAGTGGTGCTGGTCCAGGGGCGGTCTCTTACTCTCTCTCTCTCTCTCTCTGCCCTGCCAGTTGTTGGACAGGTTTGACAGAGGGGCGGGTTTCCTCTTCTGTGAGGTTAAGTAGCTGCCCGCCGCGGAGCAGAGAGAGCATTCCGCACCAGTCGTACTCTGACTCTCCGACCACCTCTCTGTCTCTGACTCGCAGGAAAAGTTGTACTTTTATACCGAGGCTAAATTTAGGGGGCTGGTCAGTGCGCAGCGTCCCGCATCCTGGACGCGCTTCCTTCCCCCAGCCTCGCATTGGTCTGATTTGTGCAGCGAACAATATTTATAAGAAAAGCAGCTCCTTCCAGCAGACGCACAGCCACACATGAGTGAGGAGCAGCAGCTCATCGGACGACAGAAGAAGCGACGCGCATCTGTAGCTTTTTCTGGAGACTCTGCGGACCTTTAAACAGAGAGTGTCCTTTTCTCAGTATTTGAGGGGTTTTTTTCTACTTTTTTTTTAACAACGCATGGAGATGGCCTTGAGTGGGACCATTTTACCATCAATCTCTACGTTTGCCAACCAAAAGGAGAAATGTTGGGAAGATGTAAGTAGCGCTTGTTTATATATTTACACTTGTTCTGAGCACAGATAGAGCGCGAAGTTTGGACTTTATCACATAACTTCAACTGCATTTCTTTTGCCAGTATCAGTCTGTCATAACACAGCACATACACGGGGTTTGCTGGTCCTTGGAATTCTGCACTGTAGTTGTGGTTAAATGTTTTTATAGTGTTTCTTTGTGGTATTCAGCCCACTCTCGGTGCACATTTTGTTCTGTATTATCGAGCTAAATTACTCTGAGGTATGTGAAAGAGCTGTGAAAAAAAATCTAGCTTGTCAGACAAACTAATCTCCTGTCATCCTCGCTCCAGAGGTGGAAGGGCGACATGAGCAGCGTTGCGCCCGACTTGGACAGCAGCTGCCTGGGCAGAAAAGACGAGGAAGACCTGGATAAGTTATTGGATCTTGAGTTTATTCTCGCAAACACAACTGGCTCTGACGGTGCGCCCGCCGCCGGGACGGGGGTAGAGTCCTATCGGCTCCAGGAGTCCGGGGCGTCCGTGTATCACCACCACCAGCAGCAGCAGCAACAGCAGCAGCAGCATACCGGGATGTCCCAGCCGCAGGCCAATTACACCTCACATGTCCCAGACATGAACTGCCCTCCTCCGCCCTACAACAGTCTTATGGCGGAGCTCCTTCGCTCCGACGTGGATACGAGCTTCCTCCCCGGGAACAACATCCAAGGCAGATTCCTGATCAGCTCCACGCCTTTCCAGACCACTCAGGATTTATACCCCGAGCATCCGAGCATTAAAGTGGAGCCCGCATCCATGGACTCGTACGGACCTGTTATGGGTCTGGTGCCCCAGAGCTGCAACAAAATCAAACATGAGGGGAACGTCTCCTGCATGATGTCATATGAGCAGCAGCCGCGGCTTGCCAACTCCCCACAGGCGGCGGTCGGCAGCATGACGCCGCCGCTCAGCCCGAACGACCTGATGAGCTCCGAGTGCCACCAGCCCCAGATGTGTAACTCCACCTCCCTGACGTTCTCGCAGAGTTTCCACTCCCACCACCGCAGCGCGCCCGGGGGATTCCCTCACCCGCATAACGGTATGCAGCTCCCTTTCACTGGGGCGCACCACCATCACCAGTTCCCCGGCATGTTTGGAGAGGACGCAGCCATGGGTATGCAGCCGCAGCCGGCGGCCGGCCAGCGGGTCCTACTCACCCCACCGTCCTCCCCACTGGAACTGATGGACACCAAACCAAAGAGGGGTCGTCGGTCCTGGCCGAGAAAACGGACTGCGACACACACCTGCACTTTTACCGGCTGTGGGAAAACCTACACCAAGAGCTCCCACCTGAAGGCGCACCTCAGGACGCACACAGGTAAGATCTGCACGTGTGATGGACTCTTATGGCTTTTTATACATCCCCTCGTGACCCACCCCGAAACCATAACGTCTCTCACGGTTGTTGTTTTTGTATCTGTGTGTGTGTTTACAGGAGAGAAACCGTACCACTGCAGCTGGGAGGGTTGCGGTTGGAAGTTCGCTCGCTCCGACGAGCTCACGCGTCACTTCCGGAAGCACACCGGCCACCGGCCGTTCCAGTGTCACCTTTGTGAACGGGCGTTCTCCAGGTCTGACCACCTCGCTCTGCACATGAAGAGGCACATGTGAGGGAAGTCCCCGAGTCTCTGAGGACAAACTGGAGCAGACGAGGACTCAGTGCACCGCAGCAACCCGATCAAAACTCTTAGAATAATCTCAGCCATACAACGATGCTATGCAAATATATAGATGCAAGTTCCTATAGGAGTATGAACTGTAGTGGTACCATGGCAGGATAAACAGCCATACAGTATGAGGCCACTAGCCTATTGACTACACTGTAATGGCTACAGGTATATTTATAGGAATATTATGGTGAGTTTTCATTGGGGCAAAAAGGAGCATCAAGACGACATGCCTTCAAATTCTATTTGTAAAAAAAAATCTATTTAAATGTTATTTTTGAGAGAAACGACATACACACCACAAAACAATGAGCAACTATAGCCAGATATGACAGAAACAGATGAATTCTGTTCACTTTTTAAAAAACTATGTAGCTGGTACTACTTTTTTTGTATGGAGTGCTGTTTATATAGACAACAAATGAAAGGACCATTCCACTCAACATGTCAGGCACATGAAACTGAAGCAACTGGAAGCAGACATTCCTCTGAAGAGCAATGATTTTTTTTTCTCCCTGTATTTTCACCATTAGTGCCTTCTATAACACATTATTACTCATCTTACGAGTGCCATATTCTTCACTGGCTTAAAAGACAATCAAAGTTTTATTCTGTGTGTTATATTGTAAGTGTAAACTGCACGTGAAATAAGCTTTGAGACAATGTTTTGTTCTGAAACTGCCTTTCCTTCTGTCCTCCTTGAAGGCTTGAATTGAATGTCATGTCTGTGAGTCTGTCTGTTGTCTACTAGCATTTGAAGTCAGGGTCTTACATTAGGAAGTCTCACAGAAGTGCATGCCATCTCAACGCCACCTGATTGACAAAGGGCTATATACAGTCTTTGGCAATAAGACTTGTTTGTTTGTGTCTTGAAGAAATGTACTGCCTTGTAAATAGAATTTTTTATATAATGTAAATAGTTTATTTTATTGTACATATTAAACTAAATGAACGACATTATTTCTGAGTCCTGAGTGTGACTGTCATGGATCTGGATACAGGGTCGACAATTATATAGGACCGGGTTTGATATGAACACACACACATATTCACACAAGTTTGGCGTGTGGCCACCTAAGCAGCAGGTGTAGACCAGTACCAATCTGAGGTGTGACAAGGTGATTAAACACACAGATAAAAAGAAGACACAATACTCACAGACATATGTAATCAGTAATAGGGGCTTGTGGGTAGGGACTTCTTCAACTTCTTACAGCTTCCTGTCAGACGACACGTTTGTCCAGATCAATCTGTTTCAGACTGTTTTAGCTGAATCATTTTTACAATGCAGAGATTTCAAATTATGCAGTAATACAGAAGGGAAAAAAGCAAAGATCAGAACAGAGTCTAAAAAAGGTTTATGGGATTTTATTCTACGTTCCAAAGATACCAAAGTGTTTCTAAATTTTGGAACAATGTTTACAAGAAGATGCACAAGACACGTAGATGTTTCTGTTTTAATCCTGAAGGTGATGGTTCAGGATGGTTCAGAGCTCCAGGTGAGCCACTATCAGAAGCTGGTAGGATCCAGGCCTGAGCCCTGAGTGCCCTGCATACAGCGTCGGATTGATGCTTCCCAGCTGGGACAGAGCGGCTGCCAGAGCGCTGTGGCAGCTGCCTATAAATACAAACATTACACTGACATAATTACAGAGGCTCGATATAGAGGGAGTCAGCGTCAAGGGCACAGGGGCGAACCACAATGAGTGGGAGGGATGGAGGGGTGAAAAGGAAGAGAAACCCTGTCTCAAATAAACTGAAAAAGAGCCGCAGGGACAAAGGAAAGTTCATCGGGAATGAGGAGAAAAACCTGCTCAAAGGACGAGTGTTTTCAGGTGGCTAGCAGAGATGAACGGTAGGGAAGAGGCATTGTTGCTATTGCATGTGAAAAGGATTTTGTATCCTGTTTTTATTTGAACAGTCTCAGTTCAAAAGATAAGTTTGGCACACTGTCTGTCTGCTCAGCGATCTGTTATTTCACACGCAGTCCAAAGGGGAAAAAGTGAAGTATCCTGATTCAGAGGATTCAGAGCACCCTGCTGTGAAAGCAGGTGTGGAGATGACGAAGACAATGTCAGAGCTGTGCTCTGAACCAGTGCTGTGTTCCATCAGCAGTGAGTGATAGAGAGCCACAGAGATCGAGCTGATCGAGGGAAGACAGAAAAAGTTTGATCCAGCACAGTTAACATCTGTCACCTGTGAATAAATCCCTGATGAACCTTGCTGTCATGTAGTGTGTAAGAAGAAGTGAAAGCACAGAGGAAGAAGAGGAGAGGAGGAAAGCCTCAGTGCTTCAGATGAAATGTTTGTTGGATCTTCCATCAGCATCAGAGTCCAGAGGTGTCCAGTGATTTTTGTAGCTTCCTGAATTGGACAGTCACACCCACTATAAGCCGCGATTGGTCAGGTGTGTTTTCATTTATCACACGACGAGTTCTGTGTCGCGCCACGTGAACGAGTGCAACACTGTGATGTGTTCGAGCAGCAGCTCACCTTGAAGAGCAGGACAGGCAACAGCAGCTCACCTTGAAGAGCAGGACAGGCAGCAGCAGCTCACCTTGAAGAGCAGGACAGGCAACAGCAGCTCACCTTGAAGAGTAGGACAGGCAGCAGCAGCTCACCTTGAAGAGCAGGACAGGTAGGAACGCTTCTTCATTTAGACGTGAGGTTAGGCCTGCTAACAGCAATGTGATTTCACAGGATAACTTTGGTTTATTTCTGATTTGGGTCAGTTCTGGCCAGCGTTGAAAATGAATGTTGAAGAAAAATTGAAAGAAAAAAAAACCAAAAAAAAAACAAAGAAGTTATAATAACCTCAAAGTATCCTTCAACTGTGAACTTGACTGATCACAGAAATGAGAGCTGCTGTTTGAAACTCACTCACTGCCTCTCCATTTCACACTTGCGCTGCTGGTGCAGCAGTCAGAGGGCCTGTGTCTATTTTGGTTGTGAAAGGCCACACATCTCAGAGTCATCTCCAGGATGGCCCCATGCCAGCCCTGAAAAAAGAGGAACCCCCGCCCCTGATGCATTTACTCAAGTGAAAAATCTAATGTTTTCATTTCACTTTTTCAGCTGGGTGCAAGAGGGTGGCTGCTGCTGCAGAGCGTGGGAATATCAGACCTGAGGGGGTTAGATGGTTTACATGTTGGTTTCTGTGTTCCCCCTGATACACAGCCCTGTGTCTGTGTGTGTCTGTGTGTGTGTGCCAGCAGGTCTCCTGTGTACTCTGGTCTGAAGATACCAGCTGTGTCATTCTGAATTTGAGGGGACTGTTATCAGTGAAGCTTTGGAACAAGCTCTTACATACTGTATATGTAAGAGCTTGTTCATTTCAGACTATAAAGGGTCATTTCATCCAAGCCAGAGTTTGATATAGAGGTCATGAGTCACACATTTCTTCATCACAACCCCACCCACAATTAAATATCTCTCAAAATGCTGCTTCAAAGCCTTCATGTACAGATAGATGTTTGCTCCACTGGACGATACTAACTCTTTTATTTTAAATTGTTATTCATTTATTTATTTAAGACACTTCAACCTTAATAAAGCCAAACTCCTACATGTGTATTATGTGTGTAATAACTTGTCCTTCCCAGAAACACCATCAAACCCGACTCTGGTGTCCTCATCAGTATCTCTGACTCTGCTCACAGAAGTGAAGTTTAAAGGCGTCAGCAACATCTCAGTGTCAGGGACAGTTTCTTTGCTGGAAACTAGAACAGCGACAGGGACACAGGTTTCTGGAGATATCATTTATCAGTGCTGTGAGCAACACAAAACAAAGGTACTTGTGGAAAACTGAAGGTTAACAAAAACAGATGACAAAAACACGTCACGATGCTTCAGTCGGATCATTGTTGTTGTTTTATCTGTGAGTGAGAACTTCCCAACAGCTGATGTCATGACATCGCAGCACGCCGACAGAGCCCGGCCCGTACACTCGCTGTATTCCAGCTCAGTTCAGTTCACTGAAATACAAAAACAGGCTTTTATGTGGTTCCCTGATTACGCATGAACCGCTTGACGCACGCTTCCAGCGAGGGCCTCACCACCCCTCAGCTCAGCAGCTCATCCACTTCAGATCTATAAACCTGAGGCATGAAACTGTGTGTTACATTCCTACAGTGAAGCGTGCCTCCCTCTTCCAGTGTAAGCGGTGATGTTTTTACTGATTCTGCCTCCTGCCTCACTATCAGTGCCTGATATTTTCAGTCAGCAAGAGGCTGTAAACTCACAAGCTCACAAGCTCTTGTGCAACAGTTGATCTCAGAAGAACTCACCACCAGAGAGTTTAACAGCAAGTTCTTCTCCAGCTCCAACATGGCACGCTCATAAAACCAAGTGTGTGGGGAAAACTGATACCACGGTGTTTCTCCTGAGCGTTCCTGTCAGAGGGGTCAGGAGGCCACGGAGGATTTAGGCACTCCAGAATTTGCATTTGAAACCAACACTGTGATTTTTCTAGAGGCTTTTAAAGGCTCAGCCTGATCTCCCTTCAGTTAATCACATACTCAGATGATATCTTTGCTTATCTAGTGCCTGGAGGCTGAAACAGAACTGAAATTGTTTCACGACTGCTGATTCTTTAGCCAACAAGTTCACGAGACGACACAAGTAAAAATAAATTTCTGGTGAAATTCAGTGATGCAGTAAATTTTGTCAGCTGTTCCAGGAAATGCCAGTCTTAACTGGAAAAAGTCTTATCTGGTTAGATTCCCAGGTTAGATTCCCAGAGCCACAGGTGTCCAGCACTGTCTGAGGAAAAGCGGGAATTGTATTAATGGGAAGAGGATGCCATCTACTGGGGACAGCTGCACCACTGAGAGCAGCAGGAATCTCCTGCTGGAATCCGGTCCTTGAACGCCTCATCAGAGAACCGTCTCAGTAAACGTGTGAAGTTCCTGCACCGTTTCTCAGTGTTCAAACCTTTCCCCACAGTTTTCCATTTCATCTGCTCGCTCCTCTCTCCTTGAGGAGGTTAGGGAGGAGGGGTGAAAAGGTGTTAAGGTTAGGAAGGAGAGAAATGAGGGAGAGGGAACACAAGCATAGACGGAGGGAGAGAATGGAGGAGTGTGGTTGGCTGCTGTCCCAGCTAAACAAGTTAATTATGCTTTCTGTCACAAAACATGGAAAGAATTTTGTTTTTCAGATCAGTGTTGTTGTTATTTCTGCAGTTGCACAAACAAAGATTATAGTGTAAGAATTCAAATTCATGTATTTGAACATGTTCATGATGTTACATGAGTCCACCCTCATCTCATTTCATTCCTCGGTCACATTCTTCAGTCCACGGCTGGAGGTGTGGGCATGGTGCTTCAGGTGCCAGTGAGTAAACATCTCTGTGGATCACAGTGTAGAGTGTTACAGGTTATTGTCAATCACAGATGCTCACAGAAGAGCTGATCCACACACACACACACATTGTGCAAACAAGAAAATGAGTGGATCCAACTCCCTGAACGTTACACCCCAACAAGACAACACAAATTAAACAAAGTCTGCAAATGACATCCATGCACATCTGCCTTTGTGCAGACAGAGAGGCATGTTCCAGTCTTTAAACATGGCCGATGTAGACAGCTGCACGGTTTAAAACTGAACTGTAACTGCTTACTTCTGTCAGATGTCACAAGATGGACGACTAAGAAAAGAAAGGAGTCCTCCAGCTGGAAGGATGGTAGGCTGCACTGTGACTGAGCTGATATTTCAAACAGTGCTGCAAAAATGTAGTACACACGTACACACACACACACACACACACACACACACACACACACTGAAGGATGAGAGGTGTGAGAGTGATGAGTGTGTGAACCTCCATGTCCTTTCTTTGGGATGTGTAGCAACACACTTTAGGTGAAACCAGTTACCAAGCTGAAACCAGACTAGACAGTATTCACCTGAATTCTCTCTTTCTCTCACACACGTACACACATGCACACACACACACAGAAGATGGAAATCTTTCCTGAAAGGAGATGACTGAAATAAGTTGCTGTGATCAGCTTGGAAGGAGGGATGACACAGAGTCAGAGGAGGATGGATGGACGGACAGACAGGCAGACAGAAGAAATGAGGGCTGTGTGAGAGAGAGAGACAGAGAGAGAGGGAGAGAGAGCAAGAAAGAGAGTGTGTGGGCTTGTTTTCACAGCCTGGTGGGGATTTGAACGTGAATGAACACTAACCCGTGGGGACTCATGTCAATTTAGGGGCAACACTCGAGGTCACCATGGGTAAAGACTGCTGTTTGAGGGTTCAGACTTGGTTTTAGGGTTCAGGTTAGAACCAGGTTTAGGTTAGAGTTAGGGTAAGGCATTTAGTTGTGATGGTTAAGGTTAGAGAAAGGGGCTAAGGAATGCATTATATCAGTGCTGTGTATATGTATGAGTGGTGTGGTGTGTGTGTGTGTGTTGTAGGTGAGTATAGAATTTCAGCAGCAGATGAAATGAGCAGCTGAGGTTGATTGGACACAGACTACCTGCCTTGTGTGGAAGGCTGGCTTTACACTCTCCTTACAAAAACAGTGTGACTCTCTGCCAGCCAGTGGCAGATCTGCTCCTTTCAGTTCTGGGTAAACAGATGAAATCAAATATTTTTGAAGTCAGATTTGCATGAGTCTCACATCTCAGACAGATCTGGTATCTGGGCAGGGGATCTGTTTTTACACCCAGATCACATTTTCATAGACTTTGCAGAAAAAGCAGGATGGAGGTTAGAAAGAAAAAGAGTGCTCTGTGAGACAGCACTCAGACTAAATGCTAACGTTAGCTTGCTAACGTGCTCACAATGTTAATGTTAACATGTCGATGATTAACAGGTGTTTGATTCTGATTCTGGAAGCAGTTTTCTGTCAGTTGACCAGTCATCTTTCTTTCGTGTTGAGAGCAGTGGAGCAGGAGAGTTCGGCTGCAGCAGCAGTGCTGATGAGGCTGAAAGTGAAAGCACACTGGTCAGAGGACAGATGGAGAAAGGTGATCCTGAACCACGGTGAGGCCAAACTGATGTTTACCCTCCAGTTCTCTCTGAACCACATTCCCAGTTAAAAGCCAATAGGCTTTTCATTTCCTCCTCTCCATTACCATTGGGTAAACACAAACCTAGCAAGGAATTTCCTGTTATTTCATACGGAGACAGTTAGCATTCGCTAACATAGCAGATTGCTTGGGTTTCAGCTAATATGTCCAGAAATGGCCGTTTGTGTTTGCACAGCATTCATTTCACACTACACAGCTGTATCCTTGAAACGCAGCTGAGTGTAATTCATTGCACATTGTGGCTGTCTGGGAGGGATGGAGCTGTTACTGCAGGTTGGCTCTAAGCTCAGAGTCTGTCAGAGAACAGAGTTTCTCTACATCTGGTCTGGGACACTCACTCATTTAAAGGAGAATTCTGCTTTAGTACAAACTGGTGGTTATTCTTGTTGTTTTGTCTTTCATATCGACCATATCACAACACTGTTCCAACCAAGCAAAAAACTGGGAACATGGTGACTTCATCACTGGTTATTTGGTGATTTACAACAGTACACTGCTCACTGTTAGTACTACTTAGCCTGTAACTACGTTATGTAGTCGCACAACATCTTCTACAGCTCTGGAGGAGCTTTGCCAAGTCTGAGGAAATAACCCTCATGATGTCATAGTGATGTCATAAGGGTTTTCCGAGTTTGGCCTTGGAAACTATGAACTTATGACAGAAAGACTACATTACAAACTGGGGGTGTGGAGTTTGAGAGACATGGGAGTTTACACCAGACCCAGACAGGGTGAGATGCTGCATCATGGGAAATGTACACATCAGTGATCACTGGATTTTGACCCACACACTAGGAAGTAAAAGTCAGGAAATCTCAGCCTTTGTTGCTTCGATTTTTATCATTCTTTACTTATATGTGGTTTCTGAGAGTCCCACAACTCTCAGGTCTGATAGAGCTGAGCTCTACTGGGCTAACGGTCTCCAGCCTGTCACCTGTAACAAATCAAGCAGCAGCAGTCCACCCTCCTTTAACTGAAATGTTTATTCTAATAATCAGTACAGACCATGTAGAGAGGATCACTGTTCAAAATAAACCAGCATCTGTTCTCTCAGCTATTAGTGTAACTGTAGGCAATCTTCCAAATAGCTCCTCATCAAGTTTTTTTTTTTTTACTTCTTCATCTTCACTTTGTATGGGACAAATATAATAGACATGATACTATACAGACTGTATACACATTGTATGCATCTTAATAAAGACAGCTCCGATTATTTTGCCTTCATGTGAGGAAAGACAGTTGAAGAAGGCAGAAAAAAAAAATCCCAACACGCTTCAGAGAAGAAAAAGTAATGTGAATGGAAAAATGAAAAAAGTGCCCCCAAAATCAGTTTAGGCTTCCTCCTATGAATCATCAGCACATCAGGAAAGACAGAATTCAAAGGCTTTGTACCAAAATGAAATGCCCACCAGTTAGAAAGAGAAATATAATGAACATTACAACTAAGGAATTATTAAATTGTAAATCGAAATATTTTTCAGCTGTCACTTTATATATGTCTTTTTTTGTTTGTTTTTTAAATAGTAACATTGCTGCTAATTTAAAAATCTTTATGATGAACATTGTGTTCCCCTTTTTCTTCTCCTGAAACAAACCAAAACCATTTTGGAATGAAAGGCTTATAGATCCTTCAGCTAGAGGGATGGAATCAGAGCAGAGGGACAGAGGTGCATAAATAAACATGTTTAAAACATACACTACATATCAAAAACATCCGACTGGTTTCACAGGTTACACAAAACAACAATAAAAATAAACATCTATTGCACAATGGAGGTATCAGATGACAAATACAGTATGAATGATGGTACCAGTGTGGAACTCACCAGTCTAAGCAGCACACAGGGGACAGGCTGAGGACAGAGACACATGTAGGACAGATGGAGGGTCACTGTTCACACTGGGGTTGAGTATCAAGTATGAATACATGCTGAAAACAGTCAAATAAGAAAATTTGGCATCAAATATCTGGTCAGATTCATAATGATGTAACTGGCTCTTTGATCATATCGTTCCTGATTCCATCCTACTCATTTTAGACAAGTTTACATTTGTTCATACATTTAACTTTTCTGAACTTTGGCATATTTTGCTGAAAGATAAAGAGATTTCAGAATAAAACAAAACATAATCAAGAAGTTCCAAATGACACCCAGCCCTGGTCGTCAGTGAGCTTAAGGAATGAGCACAGCTTTTCTATTCAAATGAACACGTTTCCCAAACGTCCTCCCAGAGCAGAAGGTACCACTGCGTCCTAACCAACAAACTGTTAGCAGGCATCACATTATGTCAAGTAACACTAATGTTAGCGTTAACATAACACTAAAAACTACAGCTGGTTTCACTGCAGAATGGAAACAGATGATGATATAATAATACAGTTCCTCATTTAGTAACATTTTCATGGCAGCGTGTGATGCTGTCATACAAATATGTGTTTGATGACTCAGCAGTGGATGGAAGCTCCTCAGGAGTTGTCTGCTGTGTGCAGCTTAGAGGGAGCAGCTCACTGTGTACCGAGGACACTCTTCTCCTACAGGAACACAGTTTGTAACAGCTACAGCAAAGTAAATATACATGATATGTAAACAGGACCAAAAAAAAAAAAAAATGGCAGGGAGAGGCAGTTTCCATTTCTATCTGGCAGAATGAGTGACCGGACATCAACTTTAAGTCGAGCACTTCTGTCCAGTCTGGGTGAATTCACATTATGATCATTTATAGTCCCCCCGCCCCAGAAGCAGTTACACACGTGTAAGATCTAGAGAAAAATGCTGCTATTGACCTCTTCAGTACCATCAACTTTTTCAATGTGTTGACTGGAGAAGCAAATGTAACTGAATAACACGTGGTCTTCTTGTCGTATCAGTCAGTGCAAAGTCTTCTTCAGAGGCTGCTGTGACCCAGGTCAGAGACATACCATCTTAGTAGTTACAAACTATTTTTCTAATTATAGGATTAACAAGGATTTTGTTCATTATACCAAAGATACAGCTTGTGAGCATGTTACAGAGACCTGGCCCTGATCCAGGACCATCACATTACGTATCACAGTCCAGGGTGGATGACTGATGGAATTTAGACATTTAGGTAAATGAGTTGTTCACAAAATTTTGTTACAGTGAGCAAACAATTTAGAAACATCTACGGCAGAATAAATCTGATCAGACTGGTGTAGAATAACAAAAAAAGGTTTACTATAAATGATGCCAAATCAAATCATGACACAGGATTCCAGCCTCACAAACAGGAATCTACTCAGCAGCAGAGCACTCAGTGCTGTGACTAGTGGATGCCCAGCAGACTCCTGATGGTGAATGAAGAAATCCTGCACCATCTTTGATTGAACAAAATCACCCTTCACCCTGGTTCCTCTGTTCCTTTCTGCCTTAGAGTTTGAATGTTCAAGGTCCATCAGAAAACATCCAGCACTACACCACATCATATGATGGTCCTGAGACCAAAGGACTGCGAGTGGTATCAGTAATGTAAGACTTTGTCCCCATGACTACAAGTTATGGTAAAGACTCACCGACTCAAACTCATCTAATCGTCTAATGTTTAGGAGGACGTGTGCTCTGAGAATCTGACTGCAGGGCATGCACGCAGCAAAACACTGATTAAGTGTGTGACTGGTCATGGACACACACAGGATACAGACGCATATATAAAACGCAACAAGATACTTGAATGTACCACAGAGGGGCTCTGAGTGAAACAGAAAGTTTTTCTGTGATGAAAAAATGATGTTCAGAAGATTATTTTGTTTCTGAGTCCAGATGAAATCAAACCTCCGAATCGAGTACGGTCTGTCTCACTCAAACATCAGTCACCACTTCAAGTAAAGGGACAACTCACAGAAAAACAAGGTGAGTGGTTACATCCGTGTGGGAACATCAAACTATGACACATCAGAAATAGCACTTTTTCACAGATTTCCAGTTTCCAGCCTAATGACACCTGATTTCAGCAAGTTCCAAAGCTTTCCACACACTCTGCAGCTGGAGCCTGCTGGTCTGTACAGCACTGGAGCGACAACGCAAAACAACAAAAACATGTTGAAATGATAACAACAAGAATAAGAATAACCACCTTATGAAATAAAAACTGTGTTAAAATCCTTGATCTCTAAAAAGAAAACAAGGTCAAATGTAGAAAAAATAATTCCCTCATCTTGCCTTTCATTTGTTGGATGTGGTGTAACATCACAGCATCGGGATCAGAGTACAGCTGTAGAGAAGAGGCATAGTTAGCTCTGTTTATCTATATACACCTGGACAGCTGGACAGAGAGAGAGAGAGAGAGAGAGAGAGTACTGGAGGTCATCACAGAAAACTCTCCGCACAACAATCTCAAAATATATCTGTACAATTTGTTACCGTCACTCCAAAGGATATGCCGACATCTGAAACTCTTGTTTTCATTAGCCAGGTACCTGTCACATTAGAGGGAACCAGTGTAAAGGGTATTCATCCTTTTTTTTTTTCTTTGCTCCCATAGTGGGACAAGAGTGAAACGTTAACACATCCGACTAATGTTGGTTAAAAGTTTTATTCATCAGACCCGAGGAGGCAACGAGCCAGGAGGAGGAGAGAGTCTCTCCTGGGTGACTATCTCAAACCTGAAGGACAAAAACAGACTCTCTGGACCAGGGCCCAGAATGACCTGCTAGGAGCTTCTCAGGGCAAAAAGCAGGCCCCTACAGACCCCCTGGAGTGGTCTGAAATTAAAAAGAAAACTTAATATTTGGGGAAATGTGCTTCATCTCACTGAGAGTCAGATGAGAAAATCAATAACAGTTTCATTTCTGTACATCCAGTACAGAGTTTAGCCTATCTTTGCACTAAGCAGTGGGAAACAGTCAGCCAGGCAGCAGAAGTGAAAACAACTCAACTAATATCAACCCTCTCACTTCTCACCTGAGCCTGGATTAGTGACAGTATTACCTGGTGGGGTCGCGGGGGGGGGGGGGGGTTAGGGTTAGGGGGCAAATAGAATTGAATTGAAAATTTCAGTCCTGAGGAGTGAAAATCCAACTCCAGTCTTCTCTATATAACAAATACTTCTGTAACACCTCATTCTGTAGCTTCTTCTACCAGCAAAACAACTCAACACTGAATACTAACGGACACAGTTTATATCAGTGGCCCACTGATATATCCATGTCACATGTATTCATCAGGAAAAAAGAGAAAATCCTCTCAAGAAATACCTTGGCAGTTTGGATTGTGGAGTTATTTTTCTTCACTGCTGCTTGTTACAGTGGAGGACAAACAGTGTGTATTTACTCTTTTGCCTCTGATCGCAACAGTTTTGTTAGCTTGCCAGTGTTATCCATTTCTATCACTGAGTGAAGGTGGAAGAAAAGCAACACGCTGAAATGCAAACTGCCGAGGTGATCAGTCAGCTAGTCTGCTCAGTCCATCTCATCACTGTCCAGCCACTACAGTGCATTTACACATTGCATCCGTTTGTTCCCATCAAGCCCTTCTTGCCTCCTTCAGTCTTCAGTTCTCTGTCTCTTCATGTTTTGTAGTGATGAGTTCTCTGCCCAAAATGTTGCTGTCTTGTTTTTTAATGCAGGGTCAGCGAACAGACTTGCCTGGAAGTTCCTTCTCTATCTTCCTGCTCCATTCATTGAGTCACTGAGAGTGGGGGAATGTAAATAGTGGAGGTGCAGGTGTCGGTCATGTAGATGTCAGTCATGTTTTTGTGCACGTTAGCCTTTCTATGCACTCTGTGTGTGTGTGTGTGTGTGTGTGTGTGTGTGTGTGTGTGTGTGTGTGTGTGTGTGTGTGTGTGTGTGTG
>JBBMJY010000022.1:25355894-25371272 GCA_037833715.1 Toxotes lorentzi
ATGTATATATATGTATACAGACTGCAATGAGATGGATTTGCTGGAGCTGACTAAAGGTGCTTTCAAACAGGGAGCGGTTCCCATCGCATCATCCGTGTTCTCTATTTTGAATCAGTGACAGGACGGTGCAAAGCTGCTGCAGCTCCTGGCAAAATGCAATCCTACAAGCCTGTACAACACAGGCTGCTGCTAGCTTCTATCCACACAGCTAAATACAGCAGGTTGGAGCTTAGAATAGAGATGGCTAGCAATGTGACACAGTTAACTAATGTAGCAAGTTCTTTTAAACTAGCTTCATAAATAGTGTGTGACTGGTTGCTCCAAAATAGCTGTTATTCAGATAACTTGAAATATGAGCTCCTGTGTCATTTCCCTAGCTGTAGTTTCCACTGTGGAAAGCTGAAGCATCATGAATTCTGACAGCAGTGGCACATCAGAATCAGGAAAACTTGCACGGTTAGCACAAGAGCAGCCGCCGCCCTGCCCTGCCCTCCCTGCCACTGCCACAACCTCAGAGGCTGCAGAAACCACTTGCTGTCTGAAAGCATCTTTACATTTAGCAGCTTTGCTGGTAAACGCTGCTTGAACCAGTCAGGTATCCAGTCTGGTAAGGCTAAATGTTTCAATTTTGCCATGGTACAAAGACTGTCTCCAAAGGGCTGTTGTTCCAGCAAATAGTAATTTGGACATATTTCACTTTACCCGATACAGTAAAGGGATTATCCATGACTGAAGGAGGGAGATCCTAAGTGATTTTCTTTAAAGGAGACATACCTGTATGTTCTGAGTAAAGCTCATTCATTTGAATGAATGATGTTTTTATTTATACCCAGTAAAGCAGTTTGTGTCTGAGGTCTGATGAACAGCGGATGGTGAGGCAGGGCTGTGTCAGTGGAAGGTGCTTAACAGTGGTGAGAAAAAGCAAAACCACAGGAACATAATCAAACAAAGACATGCATTACAAGAACGGAGCAGACAGAAAGCACAAAACAGTTACTACCAGCAAGGCTAACAGTGAACCTAGTAACACACACACACACACACAGAGCACGTTAATGCAGGAGAGACAGACTCGAGAGCTGAGAGTTGAGTAGTGATACTGCTGTGTCCCATGTTAGATCTGACTAATAGCTGAGCTGAGTAGCAACAGTCAGTCATTCAGACAGAGACATTATTCCCTGTTCTCTGGAAAACACAGTGATTATTTACCTCTAAGTGATTCTCTGCCTGACTAATGCACAGTGGCAGGAAGTGGTATTTTGCCATTATCTGTGGGATTTAGTATGAGTTCCTGTAGTTATTTGTTAATGGGTTACAGCAAGTTTGTGTTTATTTACACTGGTGGACTCTACTAATCCAGACTGGGAGCATCATGCCAACACGCTTCTGATATTGGCACTCAGCCTCTGTGAATGTTTGGGGAAACCCTGATAAACCTACGATATTCTTCCTGTCAAAACAAACAAACCACAAAAAGGGCTGACACCCTTTCCTGTTCTATAACAAGAAGATCATAGTCACAATATAGCATTGCCCTGCTCTGCAAGCTACACAGTTTTAACACCAAACTGCAATTTCTAAAGTGGGTTTAAATGTTGTGTCACGGTGGTGAATGGGGGTAAAGTCATAGTACCTCTGACTGTGTTGCAGTTAAACTGGGGCCACAGGATACGAGGAGTATAGTTTTATAAACGATATAAATAGTTGTCCTGTAACTGCTCTTTACTTGTTTTAGCTGCTCTTTAGATATGATCTGTGATTGTTCTTACGACAATGGAGGCTGTTTTCCGGCTGCTGAAAGTCACCAGTGCCCAATATGCATTTAGAGGCGCAGTCCAGCATTTTGCAAAATACGCTTATTCACTTTCTTTCTGAGATCTACTGCACCAACACTCATCTAACATTTTCTATCTATTTTCTAACTGTTTCATTTGTAAGCAAGAGAAAATGTAAAAGTGACAATTTGTGGTTTTGTGTGCTGAAAGTATTTCTTAATGAACGATAGTTGATCAATGCACCCATGACTTCTGTGGAGTATCTGTGGCTGCAGCGTGGGCCATCTGATTCCATCACCGAGCACATACTTTGGTGACTCACCTAAGTCTCCCTCAAACCACAAGCCTTTTTTACATTCCTATTTTTGGACAAATTAAAGCTCTTAGTGCTTCTAACGTGCTGCATTGCAGTGAGTACATTCTTCTCTGTCTAAACAAACTTCAGAGGTGTTAGCAGGTGTATGTTTGAACCCTGGACAGTACCAGGCTACCTGTTTCCCTCTGCTCCAAGTCTTTATGCTGAGCTAAACTAACCACATCCTGACTACAGTTCTGTAGTAACACAGACATGAAACAGCTATCTATCCGAACATCTACCACTTGCAAAGCAAGTGAACCAGTCTCTTTTTCAAAATCGTTGTTGACCTGTTGCTTTAACACTCGACAAGACTGTTTGAGCATATTCGCTGAGTCTGAGCTGTGATGGGGTATTTAAGAGCGTGACACAGCAGAGTGTTATTAACAAAGAGAAGTTTGTTAAAGAGGAGAACAGAATAATGAGCTGCAATGGAGAAGCTAAAGCAGAGCGTGAGCAGGCTGCCTGAGGCATGTGCTGCCCTGCCGTGTTAACCACCTCCATCGTTACTGTAAACTGTGCTGTTCTTTCATCTTCAGCTTTACAGTGACAGGTGACGTGTTTATTTCTGCTTGTTGTGTTATGAGCTTGGAACTGGATGCAGCTGCGTTAAACATATGGCTGATATTTTGAAATCAATATTACAGAATTAATTGTATTAAAAAATGTTTTCTGATATTGATCAATATGGCAAAATAATTAAATAATACTGCCTTGCACGTTTATGTATTGCAAAACAGTTCCTGCTTGTAGAGCCAAAACCCCATTATTATTTTTTAAAAATTTCTAATCACAATTTGTTTGTAATCGTTAACTTCAACAGCAGAATTCTGCCAAGAGTTGAACAATATAATAATCATGTGATAATATGTCTTGATAAACACCAGCCCCAGTTGGACACAAGGCACACTGAGGCAACCTATGCTGCCTTTAACTGATTATGCTTGGTATCAGCTATTACATCATGTGCTGCTGTTAAAGCACCACTTCAATCATCAGCCAGCTGCCATGACCCCATTTCCACATGGTGTTAACATGCAGTGTGTCTCGGAATACATTCTCTGAGCTAGAGCTGAAACAATCAAACAGTAAGACAACTGCTAAAAAAATGATCTTTTTAAAACTTTAAAATCATAATTCATTATTCAGTAAAGTATTTTTAGGAAAAAAAAATATTGTCTTACAATATTTTCTGACTCCAGCCTCTCAGATATTTATCGTATATATTTCTTGTAGCCTTACATGATAATGAACTGAATTGCTCTCCGTTCTGGAATGCTGGTCAAAACAAGACGTTTTAAGACATTGCTATGAATTGTGGGAAACCCTGAAGGACATTTCACAGACTACATGATTTATGAAGAAAATATTCAGAAGTTTAATCATAATAAAAACTATTGTTAGCTGCAGCCTTAATATAGGAAATTATATCTGATCTCTGGTTTACATTTACACATGGTATTTATAAGCATTCTCTTTATCCTGTTCCTGGCCATGTGCAAATTAAGCAGGTAGAGCTGTCATACTTGTAAATCAAGAACAAACATGCTTTTTTTTTTTTTACTGAATCATAACACAGGCTACATGCTAATACCAGGTGGAAATGAGGTCACTATTCAAGTTTCAACCCCAAACACACATTGATGCAATACCTTGATTTTAGACATTCAGTGGCTAACTGAGATACATTCTTGAGTATAATGTATTTCTGCTACTCTTATAGAGCTCTGCTGCATCCTGTGCTTGAACAGAACTTTAAGCACTCATCAGTCTTGGTAGTTGTGCTAAAATTAATCATCATCACTATTACTTAAACGTAGTGACTGTGCTGATGTCTGTGCAGAGCTGTGTGACCTGGTCTAGACACCGACAGTGAAACAGTATCACCCATCTCAACTTACAGAACTGAAGTCTGCAAAACCCGAGGTAGAGTCTTTAGGGGCTTTACTTGATGATGAGGACGGGGCAAAAGGGTCTTTGCCGCTGAACGGGTCTCCCAGGCCCTTTTTACTCTGAAACGGATCGATGGCATCGCTGCCGAATGGCTGGAAGGGGTCACATGGTTTGGAAGGGTCAGCTGTGCCAGACATGCTCACTGGTGTGCTCTTACCTGAAGACATAAAAGACAGAGGTCAACATCATCACAGGGAAGACACTTTTCATATCACCGGTCAGTTCCTCTGTCTTTTTTCCATCATCCCCTTAAATGCTTTCAGGCAAACAACCTGTTCACAGCACTGAATTTACTTTGCCATGTAACAACAATTCAACAACTGACTGGAAAGTGATAATAAGACTAAAATTTGATTTGTTAGGGCATTCTTGAAAAAACATCTGCAAAGGTACTACGAAGATTCCAACACCTGTTCGGGTAGCAGAGAAATAATCTTCTTTGTGGTCATGGGGATGTGCTGAGAGAAGCAACAACAACCAAAAAAAAACAAAAAAAAAAAAAAACAGACATATCACAGGTTTAAGGTCTCACGTATCTCCGGAGGAGGATGTAAACAGACTAAGAGCATGTGTTCACTGATAGCTGAGAAATACCATGAGTCATCACTGTGGTACAACTCCCATGAGCATTTCTCACCTTAGTGAACTTACTTATATGTTGATAGCACAGAATCTGATCTGATCTGTTCTGAATCTAAACACAGAGGCTCGAAATTCTTGAGTTCTCATAGTTCTCCCCATGCCCTGCTTCACATCCGGTGTCACCTCAAAGATACCTTCCAGATTCTGAAAGCTGCACAAGCTTCACCTACACATGAAGAACACCAAAACAATCCATAGTCAGTCTTTCTTGAAGCTGCACATGCAGAGCTACAGTCTCTTGAGAGAGGAAACATACGACAACAGCTGGTATAGGAAAAAACACACAGCAAAAGACACACCCAAAGGACCAAAACCAAAAGTGATACCCTCTAACCCACGGAACCGTTCTCAACGGTTTCCTGGTAAATCACTTGGTTGAGTTTCTGCCCACATTACCGACTGTCGGTTCACCAATCTACCAACAAGGCAAACAGAACAAAGTTCATAGACCACACACATTCACAATTATGACAATGGCCCACATAGATTTATCAATGCTGTATGTTATATATGATTACGATATATGATTGTTATTTTTTTTAATTAAACATCTTTTTTATTCACTTATTAATTAATATATAATTAATTATTTATTCTAAGCAAATAACTGCACCAAAGCAAGTTAATTTATAAGGAGTCTTAGGTTTTGGAAAAATGAAATGAAATAATTTACAAAGCCTTCTATTTTTCTTTAACATAACCTGCTTGTTAAAGCCCCACATAATTTATCAAATTATTTTCTTGATTATTTGATTCTGTAAAATATCAAGAATTCCATGCCCCCAAATGAAACATTAAAATCTTAAAATGTCTTATTTTGTTTAACTAACAATTAAAAAAAAAAAAACAGAGAGAAAGAAACTAAGAAACAAACAAAGTATTATTAAATAATATAAATAATGTATATTCTATAATTATTAAATAATTAAATATTAGGTGAGCTTGGTGTGTGTGTGAGACAAATCACCTCACACCATGGTCTACATACTAGCTTTATTTTCATGACCTGAAATTCATTTGACCCCCTTTCTAATTAACTGTATTTAAGACTCATACACAGGCCTTGAATCAGTCAGAATAATTAAAGACTTGCACATGTTGTGACACATACATACTGCTATCCCTAAAGACTATGCATTTCTGTGCTGAAAATAAATATAAACTTTAGTCTTATCAGACTCAGACAGGTGGATCTCTACATGAGCAAAAATATAGCACAACAGTACACCAACTAATGACAGTTACAGTTATTAGGAGGGAGTTGACACTGGGCTTGGCAGAGGATCGTGGGAAAGTTAAGAGCACATCATGTTGCTTGTATAGGTGTTAAACCACAGGACCAGTCAAACGGTTGCCATACAACATACACATACGCATTTAGTCCTATTACCAAGATAAGCTGGCTGATCGGGGTGAGCAGTTCATGTAACACTCCATGCTGAGCAAAACTGCAGGCCTGGCAATCAGTATTTTCCTCTTTCAGTAAGCTGCACACACACACACATTCACACTTGAGAAACCACAATCATGAGCACCACCCTGTTTTAAAATAAACCTGTACATTAGTGGCATCTGATTTTAATGTCTACCACAGGACCATCCATGCATCATGCAGTATTTAATCTACTGAAAACAATACAGACACAGCTATGTGTCCTCATGGTACCAGTTTATTTGTAGCACTGTCGCTGCAGCCTTACTCCATTAACACTCATTAGGTGATGAGAGTAAGTGACAGAGCATCTTTATGTACAGTCTATGCAGAGCATGCGTTTGTGTGTGTGTGGAAGAGTAAAATAGAAAACATAAAGACACTAAATTAAATACAGGAAAAGAAAGGCAATTGTTACATTGGTAACAGTGCTGGAAATGTGCCCACTGCACACAGCCTGCAGCCTGACCTTCTCTGAACCACTCACCCTCGTAAACACACACACTTTACGCACACACATAAAGGGAAGAGAGAGGAAGCAAGTTTGGGTGTGTCTGCAAACAACAGGCTATGCAAACCACACACCATCGCTCTTACAACATCACCTTCACATGTGCCTACACACAAACATCAGAGCAGCAGTTTGTGAACAATCATAAAAAAAGAAACATGAGAGAATTCAGGTGAAGTTTGGGCCTGGGTGTCACTGCATAGTGGGGATGAACGTGACAAACAGCTGCTGGAGTCAGGCTGTCCTAAATGAAAAGACTGGCATCGTAGCTGCAATAGACTTGTCCCTAGTTCCCTTCTATAACCACAAGTGTGGGAGTAAGAGTAACAGCATTAAGTTTGCTCACAGTTTAGGCTGAGACAATGAGAAGGGTATTCTGGGTAACTGTTTTTCACACTGTGAGAAATAAGTCAGAAGGCAGCGTGCTGTGCTCTCTCCAAAAGACTTTCTGCCAAACACATCCTTTCTAATCATCACACTCATTCATTCATTAAACATTACATTTTTCTAATATCTTTTAATTATCTATTAATTATTTGTATGCTATTAATGTGGCCAGGAAGTTGGCCAGTTACATACAGTGTATAGAGGAATATGAAAGAAAAAAAAAAAGTCCTGTACCCAGCTAACAGACACAAACGCACACAGTGAATAGTCGTAACTACAACACAGACACAGAGGCTTTTTTCAGGCCTTGTGTAAAATGTATTTGCCTTAATTTTAAAATTTTAAAGTTCTTAATGAATGTAATGTCTGGAAAACTCTTCAGTTTGAAGTCCAACCTTCCCTCGCAATTTCACCCTCTTGCAGTTCATGAAGGCTTTGATCGCTGCTAACACAAACTGGTAGGTCTTTCCTCAGAAATGACCTATCTTTTACACGATTTAGCTTGTTGGGGATAAAACAAGAGCTGTGTATTTGGCATTAGCAGTGCTGCAACACCTGAAACATGGAGAAAAAAAGAAATGCAAGCTTACAAACAAGTGACAAAACTCTCTATTGCCAGTATGACTGGAGCTTTAATAACAATGCGCTTAACCCCCTTCCACTGCTGGCTGAGTGTGTGAATTGAGAATCAACATAGAGTATACAGTGTGTGATAGCTTTGGCACGCACAAAAAAGCTTTAATCTTCTCCTAACCCACAGTGACATGCTTTCCTGTTGACAGATCAGAGGAGAGTTTGAGGCTATATTTACCATATTGGAGGAAAAAATGATTTTCTGTGGTTACAGAAAAGATAACATGCATATTTCAACACTGCTTAAAGCTATACACAATATAACATTTTAAAAAGGTCATAATATCTTAGTATATTCTATCTGTCTGTCTATCTTCTGTTATTCTGTTCATTCAACAGTCATTATTAAAGGAACTTTCATAGTGTTAAATTGTAACTATTAGTGTGAAAAGTGGCCGTCAAATATCCCAGACATCCCTTCAGTAAAAGTAGATGGCTGAGATTATTTTAAGAATCAGGACAGTCTTCACACTTAGAAAGAAAAAACCCAACACTGTAAATACCTTATCCAAACACCACACCATTGGAACTTTGCATCTGCAGCACCACAGTTACAATGAACTCTGGTGCTGCCCGACCACGGTAACAGGATGCAGAATTACTGAGACAACGGAAACTGGTCACACCCTCATCATTTTAGCATTGGATTGATCTCATGTCCAACAAAGCAAGTTATGAGCCAGCTGTATTCAGACTCTCAGGATACCAAGACCTGTTCTGGGGAAAAACAGGGATAATTCTTGGCCTCTGCTAATAATAGATAATGACTCTGACTCATCTCATGCCACGTCCACCATATTCTGTACACTTCTTGGACCTGTGTGATAAAGCCCACTATCAATGCCTATTTTTTATCTGTACACTAATGACATTTGTTTTACTATTAATCTGTGTTCTTTCCTTTAGAATTTTTTCTTTCTAACTCCAAATTTCTTTATTTGTGGTCATAGGTGACGGAAATCTACAAACAATTTCTGATTTTCAATTCTTTCACATGCTTGTAATACTCAAAAGTGTGATGACTTAGGGCATGATGGTAATGTGGTAATCTCACTAAACAACACCTATCATGCATCTTGGTTTCTGATGCAGAAAGCCAAAGCGCCACTTCCTTTTAAAGCTAACCTTTGTTCCTCTAGTTTTGGCCAGTAAGTGTATGTTTTCGCAGAAGCTTTTTCATCAGTCTTTCTGAGAAAAAAATACATTATGATAACAGGCTAAGATAAATGGTTATCTATTTTTACATTGGACAGTACAATGCTGGACAGTCAAAGCAGATCATTAATTATAAGGTTCTGATAATGTCCCCACTACTAAGGTCTTAGCCATAGGCACCTCTAAAAGCTGTTATACAGTCTCATTCTCCTCTCATACCCCCCTGCAGCCTATATAGTGTGACACTCACCACTGGGCGGTTTGGGTCTTGGGGGAACACTTTTCTTGGGTGGCAGAGCTGGTGTGTCATTCTTCCTGCTGAACGGGTCATCCACAAACACTGACTGGCAAGAAAGAACAACAGGACAGTTATTCATCAGTAATTTCATCATACTATAATCTTAGAGGCAGTGATATACAGGTAATGAAGAGTTCTGAAACTTTTACATTTTACATAAAATAAAATCAGAATAATGATAAATTACTAACATTTATCATTATTGTTAGTAATTTTTCAGGACATTTTTGGCCTGTGGTACCTTCTGGTAGTCTGGCAGCCAGCTGGCCCTGCCTTCAAAGGGGTCTCTGGGCTTCGACATGTGGCTGAAGTCTGCAAATCCAGCGGAGCTGTTGCTGCTGCTGCTGAACGAACTGCTACCAAATGGGTCCAGTGTGCCAAACAGGTCTGAAAACGACACAGTTACAATGGCTTTTTACAATACCAAAATTACTAGCTTACTTAAAATGTTACGTTTTGTTCAGACCACTCGACTTGGTTGTGTGTTGACTTAGATCTACAGCATGTTTTACATGTTTACAATAGCTCACTAACACACATGGAGGAGTAAAATATGGTTGACTGGATCGATCATGGCCAGGGAAACAGTCAGAGAGAGTTGAGGGTGTTAATGAGCTTTGTTGTTTATGTTAATGTTTATGTATGTGTTATATTTTGGTAAGACGGTTCTCTCAAGTGCCAAGTAAAGTTTCCTTCCTTTAATGGAATACTGACATCGACATCGTGGCTCAGTTGTTGCTCTGATATGATAAGGAACAATGGAAAAAGTATGAAACAGAGACTGAAATGTGGCCCATTGAGATCCATGTTAACCAGCAGTCACTTCAAGACATTTCCAAGCTGCTGCTCTGCTGCTGCTAAAATCCAGAATTTTGAACCACGTCGTCATCTGACAAAGTCACCACACACACCAGTTAAAGACAACGGCTGTGATTTCAGATCTGTTTATCTGTTTACCTGTAACATGATCGCTCAGAGAAAGTTAGATCGTTCATGTCTGTCAGCTGCTGCGCAGAAAAGTTGATGAGAGACAGGGCAACACCGACGACCGTCCTCTACATAAAGTCAGTAAAGTTTGTTCAAAAAGTTTTTGGGTGGGGGGTTGGGGGGTGTGGGGTGTCACTAAAGAGGTCTGAAAAGTTGGTAAATCTAGTGACAAAGGCGCTCAGTTGGCAACACTAATAACATAACAGAAACCGTCTGCACCAACTCATTTTGAGACGTCTAATGGGGAAACTCCAACACTCTGTGAGCCGACTAGTGGTATAACTTCAGTCAGTCAGTCAGTTACATTGGCCTTAATAGAGCTGGCCCAACTATTGTGGTCTCAAAAAACCTTCTGAATGCATTGTATGTCCTGTCCATTCCTCCTTGAAAGATAATATCAATAATATATCTTAATAGTTATGCTTCCAATTAAGAGCTGCCAGCCTGCCACAGCACACAGTGCCGCCTGAGGAGTGAGACAAACAGTCAGTATTCAGCCAAGGATCGCGCTGAAACCACACTGGACAGATCTACACACACTGTAATCGGTAAGAGGCTTGTGTCTGGGTAGAGACTTTAGTCATTAATAGTCATTAATAGTGTACTGTCAGCTTTGGTGCTTGTAAACAGTTACTGTTGTGAAGAACGGACCTCCATGACGTGTGACTGAGGTGAAATCCTGTGTATTTGCTGTGGTTTGCTGCGTTAGAACTGGTTTGTGTTCTCCATGTTGTGGGCTGCATGTGTTAGTTTCACACACATTTTACACATTTGCATGCATTCACAAACACACTTGGTTCACAGACAGCATGGCAGCGTAACCCCACTTGCCCCAACACCATCTTTTCGCCGGAGACAGATGTTAGATCACATCTCTCCCTGTTCAAACCTCGTGGCTGAGCCCGCCATCTCCAGCTTGAGCCACACGTCTTTGCTCATGTGATCTCGCCCACCAACTTTCCCCCCCTTTTTCTCTCTCGCCCCCTCCACACACGCACACCCCTTCACACATATGGACATACCCATACATACACAACACATCACAGATTCTGGTTGGCATCTTCGCCCTTTGTTTGGTAGTCGCTTGTGCTTGTAGTTGTTTGTTGGAGCTATAGTTGGTTAATGGCTGTTAGCTAATTAAGGGTAATATTGAGCGTCGACTAATGTTACTGTTGTTAATAATTTCTGTTATACTGTAAGCAGGGATGAGCGAACACAAGTTGAGGGAATTCGTTCACCTTTGATGCAAACATAGACTCAAGGATGAACCGACTAGATTGTGTGGTCAAAGGTCAAAGGTCAAGATCACTGTGACCTCACAAAACAGTTTCATAACTGAAGAACCATTCATATGCTAACTTTGACCAAATACACATATTACTGTTTATCAAATTCTTTGAAAATCTTCACAACATATTTTACATCACTCTGGACAGACAAGGATATAAAGTGCCACTTGACTGGCTGGTGGATGCAACCATGAGGCAGTTATTCTTCTTTTTTCTTATTTTGTGTTTAGATGATTACTTTCTGGTATGAAATCTGAGTATTAACTGTTTCTGAATGAGTTAGATGGCTGGTGTAGGTTAGCTTAAGGGCATGATATGTGACAGGATATCAAGTTTATATTTTATTTCTTAATTTTAAATAATAATAATAAGAAGAAGAAGAAATGAAATGCAATCGAATGTAACAACATCACAAACTACAGCAAAATAACCACAGAGTGGAATCAGCTCCTGTCTGGCAGTGTCAGCAACAACTTACATCATTTTTCATAAATGTTTAATTTCACTTTTAAATAAAAAAAAAAACAAAACAAAAAAAACATGATGTTTACAGACACTGTATATTTGAGGGGGGTAAATTAAACCATACCTGGTCCTCTGGGTTTTGGATTACTTGAAGAGAATGGATCACTGCCTGTGAAGTGACTGGCTGGCTGCAGGAAGCATGAGAAGAAACAGCATGTTCATTTCTACATTATACAACATGTCTTGAGTGTTTTTTTCCTTAAGATCTGTACATAATGTTGTTACCACAGTTTGAGAAAAGGTGCAACCAGAAATCTCAGACATTCTTCCAGCACCCATCCATCCAAAGGAAAGTCCACACTCTTCCAGCGGCACTCTTCCAAATAATATACTACTACCACTACCAGTGTGGCACTCCTACTCCTATCTTTAAATCTCTGCCACTCTTGGGATTTTATACAATTACATCAATTAAAATTCCATGTTCTGGCCTTAGATCTGCAACAAGTACCTTGGAAGGTAACGTGGCACTTTTACTGAAAGGGTCTGGTGTGGAGAAGGGATCAATCTTTGTGGTCTTCTTGAAGAAATCTTCTGATGAGGCTTTGAATGGATCTGTCTCTTTGAACGGGTCTCCCCCAAAAGGATCTGCAGCAGAAATGATGGACAACATCAGCTACTATAATTGACAGTGCAGTGTTTCTTCAACCTTTCATTAACCAGGCAACCAGACCAGATCCCAGCGTGAATTCAAACAGACTTTACACATGATCAGAAGCCATATCACCGGTGAGAGCCCTTGTTTTCCTAAGGAGAGAGTAAAGATGCCAACCCTATCAGCAGCAAGAAGAAGCAACACTGGGTGCTAGGCACCACTTAGATCGTGGGCCTCAATTTTAACTATGTTGACCATTTCAAAGATGACAGCTGTCCATAAAATGGAAATAGATTTTGCTTTGATACGCCTCATGCTCTGTGCCCAACCTTGTGATGAGCTCAGCTTATACTGGTGGTCACATGTAGAGGTCCTAAAGCGGAGGTTATTATGTGGCCCTATTGACACCACCTGGCCCACGAGGTCAAAAGAAAGGAAATTTTGTTGCTGGTTACTCTTTTGAACAATGATGAAATTTGGTTTCACACTGACAGTGGTGGTTGGTTTCTTCCAGCCAGGTCTGACAGAAATGCTCTGCTGGATGAAATGTTTGCAGGTAAGACAGATATTTGCTTTGGATTATGATGGGCTTTGCACTACATGATCAAGAGGAAAACTAAGAGAGAAAGACAGTTTCACATATGAGAGAACCCAAGTAAAGGCACTGACCAAGCAAGCGAGAATAGGCCGTATACTATGGAGCAGTGGGAATGAGCTTGAGAAAGTCAGTGTGATCACAGAGTGTCTCTGGGTGTGAGTAAACAGGCAGATTTCAATCACTGATCTCCATCTACAAAGCAGAGAAGTGAAACTCCACAATATCACTGAAGAGGGAAGTGTGGCAGAAGTCACAGTTGTACACATTGCTGTTGTACACATGACATCAACAAAAGACAAGCCTGCCACCGCAAGCACAGGCCACTCTTGGACAGTTGCATGGCCACTGTTTGAGGGTTAAAGCACCATTGACTCAGTTTACTACTTAATTCAGCCATTTATTAGAAAAAATATGGATTTAGGTCTGGATGCATTTTGGATTACGCTGCACAAGAAATTTGTTAATTTTTTCACACTTTATTTTGTTGTAGATTTAAGTTTAAATGACCACCAGGACTCTTAAAAGAACTGGTGAGTAACCAGGAAAGAAAGGCCTTGGTCAGGGATGTGACCAGTCACTGCTCATAACCTGGCTAACACCATCTGTACAGTGAAGCACGGTGGAGGCAGCATCATGCTGAAGGGGGGCTTCTCAGCAGCAGGGACAGGGACACTGGTCTGAATTGAATGAAAGATGAATGCAGCTAAAGAGAGAGAGGCATGAGAAGGAAACCTGCTCCAGAGAACACACATCCTGAGACTGAAGTGACGGTTCACCTTTCAGCATGACAAGGAACAGCAACCAGAACAACACTGGAGTGACTTCAGGACAACTGTCTCTAACAGTCCCTGAGTGGCTCAGCCAAAGCCCACACTTAAACCCCATAGAACATCTGTGGAGAGAGCTGAAGGTGGCAGCTCACAGACGCTTCCCATCCTGTCTGACAGAGCATGAGAGGATCTACTGGGAAAAACGGGATAAACTGTCCAAATCCAGGTGCACAAAGCCTGTAAAGGTTAGCCTAAGACTCAAAGCCATAATTGCTAGCAAGGGGCTTCTACAAAGTACTGAATTAAGGTCCTGAATTACTTTGTAAATCAGAGGTTTCAGTTTTTGAGTCCTTCTTCCTCAAGTAAATACCTGTGGACGCTGATGGCTGCTTTGCAAAAGGGTCATTTTGGAAGGGGTCACCTACAGGAGAGGAATCAAGCAGAGAGGGAGAGGAAAACAAAAGAGGAAGAGAGGAGGAAGACAAAGAAGATAGTCAGAGAGCAACTCAAGCTGAAAACAATATAAGCAGTCTGGAGGAAAGAAAACTTAAGATAAACAGTAAACACACTCAACTAAGAGAAGAGAAGAAAAGAGAGGAGAGGTGAGGAGAGGCATACTGTGTAAGAGACAAGGAGGTGAGGAAGATGGGAGAGGCAGATTAAATGGAGTGTTACAGAAAAGAAGACTAAATATCCTGAGGAAAAGGAGATAGAGGAACGCTGATAAACAGAAGGGAACAGTGGAAGTAAAGGGGATGATAACCTTTGAATGGGTCTGTTATGAAGGGGTCTTCAGAGTGGAAGGGGTCAGTGGGAAGCTCCTGTGGCTGACTGTTGAACACTGATGGTTTCACTTTGAATGGATCCTCCTGTAGTAAGGACAAAAACAAGGAAAGAAACAGAATTTCAGTTTATGTACTTGTGGTTTGAATTCTTTAGATATGAGTTTGAACTTGATAAGTGAAGTGCTAAATCACTATGATAACAACTGCGTTCTTTCCTTTGACAACATCTTAATGTGAATGTATGGCTGCATTTACCTCTGAATTCTAGTGAGACATCAGCCACATCAACACCATCTCCATCTCCTCCTGCTGTGCTCTGAACAGTCTTATTCCATCTCTTTTTCATTTTCCACAAAGTTCTCCTGAAGCTCTCCCTCAATTACGAAAGTGACAATAAAAACTGTAATATTATAATTGTATGTGTTATCTGGTGCATTTCCTGTGATTATCAGCAACATGTCAGGTGTATTATATATGTATATATATGTGTTAGCTTGTCTATAACCTGTTTGCTTGTCTAACTGCTCTTGTTTTCGTGCTCCATCTGACTGTACTATAGTGATGTCCCTGTGTTTCCAGATCGCCGTATGGATCAAGCAAACCCTGCCCTTATTATACACACACACACACACACACACACACACACACACACACACACACACACACACACACACACACACACACACAC